>JAPMOQ010056230.1:0-103480 GCA_026543055.1 Argiope trifasciata
TATCTTATTTATTATATATTATTTCTTATATGTGTTAATACATTTTGTAATATTTTTTATTATCAAAATGTAATATTTTATTTTATAAAAATAAAATATCTATATCACATGCCACTGCTATAGATAACAAGCATACTGTCAATTCTATATAAATGATCTAGTTTTGCAACATAAAACCTGCAGCAATGGTCTCTCAGAAAGATTATCGCATACTTTCTATCTCTAATCCCACCCTCTCCTTTCCTGAAATAGAATAAAATTTTGAGATGTTTGGTAAGGCTGCTCATGCTTTGCTTGACATTGCAAACAATAGTTATGAAACGTTGATCTTTATCAAAAGCAATCCATATTTTATTCAATTAATACACAGCAATCTTATTCAATTAATCACGCGATCCTTGGCGATATTTTGACGATTAATATCTAACATGAGGGTAACATTTCTCGGTACTTGAATTTGTATTTAATATACGAATTCAAATCTGTTTATAATTTTTTTTATAACTGATTGAAACGAAAATTTCACTCAGAATTACAATTTTGTCTTAGAATCACTTACTAATTTTCACATATTTAGGTCATTATGTTTCTAAGTTATTTTGTTCACACGTTTGTAAATGTGCTGGCTGACAGAAAATCAATAGATTTTCAGATCCAAATTTGAATTATATCTACTCTTCATATTTAAATGCAATCCATTAACCAAATTATAACTATTAATTCCGCCTTTTTGTAGTACTTTTTTAATCTATTTGGACAGACGAAGAGACATTCCTTTGAATAGATTTCACTCAAAATTTGGTATAAAGACTAAAGAAACTTTTATCCATATATCTCAAAATATTTTGGAATTATCTAATCAGACATACAGAGATAGAGCCCAAAACACGCTTTCCTACCTCAATGACTTATAAATAAGAAGGTTCTAATTTTCAAAAACTTACAGTACTTTCTTTTTACTTCACATGAGAAGTTGAAACTCATGTCATATTCCGTGTACAATGAGATTTCAGTTTCTACGCCTCAGGTTATGTGTAAGAAATATTTTAATTGAAAACAAAGCCCTTAAAAAGCATTAAATACGAATATCATTTCCATTGGATTTTAATATTTAGAGAATTTTAATTTTAGAGAAAAACAAAAAGTTTCGAGGGTTACATAACTACAAAACATAATTATTTCTGTAACTGATTATCAAAGGAGAAATTCGTCGAGAGTTTAATGCGTAATAGCAACAGGAATGAAATATTTTTGATTTGCTTACAAATTTTCATATTATTCCAATTGTTAAAAAAAATAATACTCAGCAATACCACAACTGGCAACTAAAATATTTCTGTAAATACACCATTCACAAAATGACTGAGGAAATAATCCTGCATTTCCTAAAAAACGTTAAATTATTTAAAATTAACAATACCCTGCATATTAGTTAATTAGAAATAAGATATTCTGAAAATCCATACACATGATGTTTTAAATATTCAAAATGTATAAATGGATGCTAAATGAGACGGTCAAAGTAATTTATCCATTTATCAAATCGAAGGAAATTTTAAAAAATGTTCTTATATCATTTTTTAGAGAGAAAAATTGAAAATTCACAGATATTGTATAAATTTTAATGTTTATTAATGTCACAGATCCCTTCTGAAGCACCTTATGCATATTTATGAGATATTACCGTATACATTATCTCTTTCTTAGCTGATGTAGAATTGGTAATGTTAGCTGACCCTTCGTTGATGAGGGCCATACTTCTTTTTGAAGAATTATACCCTCATACTGCTCCGAAATGAAGACATCATGGGTCAGTTATGAAGCCAGAGATTAATGCACGCAGTGGTTGAATCACGCATTTCACCCTGAGTAGAGTGGGAAATAATTCTTTGTGATTGCATAGCACTACAATACAAGTTATGTGTAATCAATAGCAGAGAGTTCCATTACTTATATCAATTTTGTATGGCATTTATCTGAAAATAGTAGTGTTAATTTACATTTAATATTATGTAAAAACTGGTATAATGAGTTTTTGAAACCAAATGGTTTTGGGTTTGTTAACCACTTAACATACGAATTTACTTATCTTGCTAAGTAAATGACGAATTTAATAGCTTCCTAATTAAATTATTTACTATCATTTTAATTCGTTAATGATAATACGTTTCAAAGGACTCTTTTCATTTTAAATTATTTTAAAATTTTCACTTAATTGCCGATTAAAAATTAATAATTCAACTATTCGATGTGCGTCTCAGACACGTCATTGTATGCGAAGTGGTTAAGCAATGTAAATTGAAACCAAAACTCAGATAAACGCATAGCTAAAACACAAATTATTTTAAGCTTTTGTAATATTTATGATTTTTTAAGTTGTGTTATGAGTTTTCGAAATTATTAGATTTTTTCAGGTTTGTCTTTGGAATGTACTTATTAATTTAAGAAATAAAAAAGGGTAAAAAGAACTGATACGAATGACTACGGAATACATCTTGAAATATTATTTTTGACTAAAAATATTTTGCTTTTCATTTTTGTTACATTATTGTTAAAATTAAGAGCAATCTATACTTCGTTTTTGCATATAACAAACTTAACGCATACATCACCTGCAAAAATATAAAAACTGGTAAATTAAATGTATATTTAATAATTTAATTAAATGTATAACATAATTCGAAAGCCGATTTTTCAAAAAGCCGGTTTTTGTATAAACTGTAAACATGGTGAACAAAAAATTCAAATGCTGAACAAATATAGTTTGTCTCGTTATTATTAAAAACAATTGTAAGCCTATGAGAGAAAAAATTTTAAAAGCTAATTCAATTCTGCTCGTTATTCTATAAAATAAAATGCAAAACTTGCAGTATCATATCCTTCGCAATATCATGATAATTCAAAAATTGAACGAGCTGAGCGAATATAATTTGACAAAATTTTTATTAGCATAATTGTAGATCTCTGAGCTTGAAAGATTAAAAAAAAATAATTCAATTCGGTTTCTTATTACATAGAGCCAAATACAAAACATGCCACATCATTTAGTAACATGGAAATATCGACAATTTCAGTTTTTTAGAGAAAGTAATATAATTTATTTCTGTCCAGTTTCTGTTCTAAATCGAAATGTTATATTCTCAACTCGCTGATTTACACTGCAATAATATTTCTGATCAACTATACTTTTATACTAAGCATCCTTTCGATATTCTTAGACACTCGATCCAGCATCAAATATGTAATCCAGCATCAAGCAATAGTCAAACATGTAAATACTTCCTTAGGAGCTAAAACACGAATGATATCATATGCACGACCCCTAGGAATTCAGAGGGCGAGGACAAAATATTCGAGATTCGTCTGAAAATTAAATGGTCATGACGTGCGCTCCTGTAATTCAGTCGTCCCTGTCAATTTCCCTCACCTTCCGGTCTCCTTTTATCAAGGTTGGAGGAGCCAGGGACAGTTCACCGGACATGACAGGTACGGCATTCCTTCACACTCTCCTCTGCCCTTCCCTTCTTGGTCACGTGCATCATTCATGAGATCAAGGATCCGAGGGCATGTTTGATCATGTTTCTCTTTCAATTCGAAGGCGGCCGCTATGCATCTGTTCGAAGATTGGTATGGGGAGGAGGAGGTTCTTTTGTGCTCGGACATGGGCAGCGGGGTTGTTAAAAGATCCATGACTGAATGATGATAGGTTCTATGCCGGTCAAAGTTTTGTTATGATTATTCGATTGTAATGATAATTGACGTTACACAGTCCATTTTGATGAGTTTCAATGTTAAAATTTTATTAAAACGCATGGTTTATCTTTAAACAATTTTTATAATAATGAGAATTTTTTATTGATATGCAAGAATTCTTCCGGAATATAAAATATATAAAATTAATTATAATAATATAATTATAATTATAATAGTATTAATAATATAATAATATAATACAGATAAATAATAATATAATAATATTAATTATAATAATATAACTATAATAATATAATTATAATAATATTAAAAAATTCTTCAAAATTTTAATACTTTGAAAGAGTGATTTTCCCGAATTGCTTATTGAGCATGTCTATCGCGCTAGCACTTTTTTTTTATTTTTCCAGTTTATTTTTGTATCGTATAATTTTATGGTAAATAGAAACTTTTATAACTTTCCAAATATTACTTATTAACTCTACCAACCTTCAGCTCTCTGTTATTTTGATAAAATCCAAGTTAACAAACAAATGTGCAAAAGCATAAGAGTTCCATTAATTAACACACAATAGATTATATATATATTCTCTAAAGATTTATAAAATTCCTTGGTAGTTTATTAATCATATAAAAGAGTTAAGATATAAATTATATATTATATAAAGGAGAGTTAATATTGCAAAATAAACGAATGATACTGTAACTTAGTAATTTAAAAAATCTGGTGTCATATTTATCTGATTCTTTTAATAGCAACTTTTAAAAACATTCGGTTAAAGTAACTAATGTCATCAAAATTTAGATTTTCACCAAAAATATATATTTAAGAGAAATCAAATATCCCTTTTTTACTTCATTTATCTAAATTTTCAATTCGTCATTGCAGTTTTCCTTTGCTCTTTACTATATAATTTTTTCAGTTTCCATTGCTGTGTGGTTACACTGTACATCAAAAAGAACACCAGTATTCTCTCTATATATATTTTATATATATAACACCAGTATTTTATATATATAATACCACTATATATATAACACCAGTATTCTCTATATATAGTATTCTCTTTATATATATACTATTGACGATTATGTTTTATCCAATTAATTTCGTGAAATGGCACTGAATTTTGTTTAAATTTATTTACCATTGAAAGGTGAACGATTTCACATATTTAAGCGTATAAAATAAAGTTATCCAATGTAAAAAATAACTTCTTTCCTCATAGAAAATACATTCTTTATTCATTATGTATTATTGTTATTTCATTTACATCAAATATTCATTCCATTAAGGTAGTTTTCCATTACCAGTTTATGTATCTGAGCATTTATCCTTGATGCTGTTTGTCTCATATTCTACAACTGGAACATCGCCAATACACTTAGTCTGTTTCCATATAACCCACTTCTCTGTTGACCGATCCCATTCACTTTGTTAGTCCAACTAGTTTCGTAGCTGGTCTTCGGACAACACATTAAATTTAGTCGGGGCTGCACGAAAAGCGTGAACAAGGGGCATCTGCTTCCCTACCTCATTGTTGCCGCAAGGATAATCCCTGCACCATAAATTGTAGCGTAAACACCGTTGATGACATCTTGCCGTTCCTCCAGAACCAAAGGTATTATGTACGAAAGACTGGCTTTGATGTCAAAGTAGAGGCACTCGGAGTGGAGTTTCGACTCCAGTAGGTAAAATGTTTAGCTGGGTGGATTCTGGGGCACGGAGAGTAATTTTCTGATTTGATTCGTGTAGCATCGCCGAAGGAAGTTAAGATATGTAAGCTCCTGGATCAAGGAGCAATTTAGATGGTAGAGTTAATATTTCCTTCGAAAGGTTTAGAAAGTTCAGAATGAAGTATTTAACACGAATAGTAATGATGCATTTATTTATTATCAACAGCAAATGGGAAATGATTTCTCTCAACCCATAAGCTCAAAAGAATGCAGCATAATTGAACAGAATAAGAAGAAAAATGGAATTATATTATTTCCTATCTTTTTACAAATTGCACTACAAATTTATTATTAAATAAATATCTTTAGATGCATGGAATTGATTGAAGTGAGTGTTCACTATTTGGAATTAAAATTTTATCAACACTTCAGATGGGAATTTACTGCAAAACTATGTGCAATAAACCACCCAGATTATATCTGAGTATTGTTTAGAACAAACTAATTCTATATATAAAGCAGATATACTCTGTAATTGCAGTGTAACTCGGGTAGTTTCCTATCAATGTAAAGATTTGAAACATTATTTCTATCTTTGAATCTTACTAATTCTCAATATCATCATCAAGATCACGAAGCTATTTAATGATTGACTTATCAATCGAAGCTATTTAATGATTGATTGATCAATACTTTTATCGTCCATTTCCTTTCCTCGTATCTTGCCAGGAAGTAATTTCTTTAAATATTCTTCATTAAAAAAAAATTCACAACTTTTGAAGTCTGAAAATTAATAATTCTCTTTTTAAATACGAGTCTTGTTTGCATCGAATGATTATGAATAAAACTTTTCATTTTTAAGTATGAACGTTTTTTCTTTAAAAGAATGCTATCGTCATCATTTGCTTCAATAGGAAGGATAAAGGTTTCAATATAAATTCACTATAATTAGACATATAAACATTATTACTGAAAGACTTTTACAATATTATTAATTTTTCATTGAAAGAAAGTAAGCATCTAGAATTCGAAGGTGGGAAACTGTTGCATAAGAAATCAGGTTTTGTACTCACTTGGGGCAAATTATTTTTACTTCACTGGCAAGTGGCTACATTATCGATGATTTATCTCCTAATAAACTTATGCATTGACTTTTGTTTTGATATCTATTCTATATTGGTCCATATTATCCTATAATTGTCATCCGTACCAATTTTATTAACAGTTCTTGTGTACTTACTGACTGGTTCGGATCTAGAACATATGATATGTTAGGGGCCATTGGAAAAAATTATTTTACAAGAAGAAAATATCATTATTATTTAAGAATGAACTACATCAATTAAATCAAAGGAGGGATTTAAATGAAGAAGGAAGCCAGGCCGAATATTTAGATAATAGAATATTTAGATTTAGATAATATTACTCCTTTGATGGGAAATAAATGGAAAATCGTTCCTTACTTAGGAAATATGACAAACTAACTTGTGAAAGTATCATATTTCTTGACATTCTTTAAAAACTCTTTAAAAAATATACGAAGTAGGTATTACTATAATGGTATGTCCTGCGTTCACTTTGAGGCATTACTAACTTTACTAGTAATTATTTGCAGAAATATTTTGATTTAAGCTCTCTGAAAAAACATCTTGAGTCTTAAAAGGATTGTTAATTTAAACTCTGGAGTAATTATACAATTGTCTTTTAAATTACAACAAGTGATATAATATCATTATTTCTTTCATAGAACCCGTCATAGTCATGGGCCCCAGCAACACTACAGCAATGATGGGCGACATCGTAGTGTTCACTTGCGACACAATCGGCGATCCTCCGCCTCAGATCACGTGGCAAAGAAATGGTCGCAACATTTACATAAACGGACATTCCAGTTACAAGATACTGGATAGTGGTTCACTCCAACTGGACAATGTTGGACCAGCCGACTATGGCATGTACCACTGCTCAGCGAAGAATGACAAAGGAATTGCCAGTTCGGATACAGCACACTTACAGGTGGAAGGTAAGGAACAGTTTAATTATTAAATATTAATAGCAATTGCTGGCGAATGCGAGCATTTCACATCAAAATCATGATGATGTTTTCTGCCAAAAAGAAAGACGGCGTCAATCTGGTGTGGGTGCTGAATTTGAAATACGAGTGAATAAACATGTACCTTAAGTCTCTTAAAATGAAATTTTAATTACGGTCGATTAATATTGTGAATTTTTCCGTGTTTTAGAGTTTCAATTCAATGTTACACTCCAATATTACTTGATAAATTTAATTAACTTGAAAGACCTAGTTAGTGGCACAATTGTTATTTTCATTTTATATACAAATATCTTTCTTGAAAATTACAATTCAGTAATAGTAATTCGTTTCAGTAGTAGTAAAGATTAAAGAGTTATAAGAAATTAAGTAAAACATTTTTAAATACCAATATTTTTCTTTTATTTACCTAATTTATAATAAATCCATAGTTCTTACTATTACTGAAGCGAAAATACGATAAAATTATTTGTGATTTTATTATTTGAGAGTCCGTTACTTTCAAAACAGTCAACACATCCATTTTCTGTCAATCAAAGAATGAAAAAGATTGTGCAATTGTAAGAATATACTTTAAAAAAAATTTCAATAAATATAAATACATAAAATTTAACATAGAATAAATATTGCATTCTGTTTCTTCAAAACATATCATAGTGCCATATTTAAATATATCGTACCTAAAAAACCGAGTCCACAGAGTTTTTTTGTTCTGAATTTGGAGGGGAAGGGCGAGCTCAAACGCGTGATCGAGCATGAGAAAAATGCATAGAGTCCACAGCCTCAAAAGGGCTACATTCCTGATACAATTTTGCAGTCATGTCACAAGTTAATATTTAGGTATACATATTTTTATGAAAAATTGCGTTCTTTCAGGAGACATACCAATATAAATAAAAAACGAAACGTCATATAATATACAAATCGTTCATAAAACAAGTTTATATGTTTATACAAGTTTATGTTTTTACAAGTTTATATATATATATATATATATATATATATATATATATATATATATATACATTAAATTGAAATTTCAAGAAGTTTCAAATATTAAAAAGTTTTAACTGAAAATTTAAATATGTAGAATATGAAATTTTTTTATGTAGTTTAGAAACCGCTTTGATAAAAAGTCCATACGGCTCCTAATTATTTTGTTTTAAGAGCCTCGATTTTTTTAATGTTTTTTCCTCTAGTGTTTTTATTGAGAAGATAATTTAAATACGATAATAAAAACCCCTTTTATTTATTTTTATTTCAATATGTGATATTCTTTTTTTTTAGAATTTCATAATTCATTAAGAAACTATGTGAATATTTTATAATAGAATCATCATCGATTATCGGTATTAAGATATCCAACGACAGTTTATTATCATCACTGATCGAAATAGTGAAAAATTATTTGATAATTTATTTTTAATCATCGTTGATTATCAATATTATGATATCATTTAAAAGATATTTCTTAAATTTACTTCCAGATGGCACCTCGTGCATTGAGTTAAAATGTAATCAAATACCTAAAATTTTAGTGAATTAAAATAGTGTACATATTCAGAAATTGTAATATATCCTTAAGATGACATTATTATAGAAAATTTGAAAATCTAGCATGCCAGGAATTGAATAAAAAAGTCGATTAAAAATCCCACATTTTCAAGCCTGAAAGAATGCAAATTAAATAAAAATGTAGTAAGAGAATCAGGTTCCACTTGAAGTATTTTATTTAAACGGCTTTTCTCTTTTCATGTCACATTTCTTTTTCAATTTTTAAATAAAATCTATCAATTCTAAGCACCATAAATTGTGTTAGAAATATTTCGAACTACATGAGAGAAAAATCAAAGAAACTTTTGAAATCTGCTAAAAGTGAGAAAATAGTGCTTCTGTAAAACACGATTGCGTGCCATTTGAAACATTCTGAAAACTCTTAGTAAAATTGCAGCGGCCAAAAATCAATCTCACATAAAGCATACGCAGGAAAAACCGTTGAATAATGCAGAGGAGGCCGCTGAATCGCAAAATAAAGTTGAGATACCTCAAGAGAAAGTTTCCTTAAATTTAAATAATTTCATTCAGATTACGGAAGCTTTGTGTATAATCTTATCACTAACTCCAATCGAATAGCTACTTTAGGCGAGAGAAGTCAAGAACTTGTGGCTCATAGAAAATTCATGCTCTTCCATATATAACTAAGTAATCGCATAGCTAAAAGAGAAAGAAAATGCTACTGCCTTATCTGAATCTTGACGAGTTAAGGGAAAAAAGAATCTTACATTCCGGATATAACTTTCAACAACGAATTTAAACGATATTCACCAACAGATATTTTATATACTATTATCAGATTCCTAATGAAGTCAGATCACGAAACAGTGACATGAAGAACGTGACAAGGCTTATGAACGGGCAATTTCATTCAGATTTCGGAAGCTTTGTTTATAATCTTATCACTAATTCAAATCGAATAGCTACTCTAGGTGAAAGGACTCAAGAACTTATGTCTCAGAGAGAGTTCATGCTCTTCTATATATAACTAAGTAATCGCATAGCTAAAAGAGAAAGAAAACGCTACTGCTTTATCTGAATCTTGACTAGTTAGGGGGAAAATTTTAAAAAAATCTTACATTCCAGATACAACTTTCAAGAAAGAATTTAAATGACGCTCATAAACAGACATTTTATACACTATTATCAGATTCCTAACAAAGTTAGATCATGAAACGGTGTCATGGCAATGTAATAAGGCTTATGACCGAGTTTCTGCATTGTTAGATACTAAGCAGAGATTTCAAGATGTTTTATTTCATGTAATGTAACATTACTAAACAAAATTGACTTGATATGCATCACACAATCAAAAATGGACTAGATTGTTTTAATTATCAACTTACCTACATCTACTCAAGGAGCATCTCAAAAATGGAAAGCGAGGCTCCCTGCAAGGTGGTTGATTTTAGCAACCCTGGTCAGCAAAGAAATGGTAAAGTTTTGTTAAAAAAAGCTTTAAAAGAATTCTACTTATATTCAGGATATAAAGTAACTTTCAGCAACGAATTTAAAATACATTCGTCAACGGATATTTTATATATTATTATCAGATTTTTAAAAAAGCAAGATCGCGAATCATAGTATTCACACGAGAAACGTGATACGGCTTATGATCAAACCTCTGCATTGTTTGATACTAAGCTGCGATTTCAAGTTTTTATTTTTTTAGTTTTTACTAGCTGAAACCTGGCGCTTTGCAGCCGCAAAAGTAATAATTTTGGAAATATCGTCTGAAATTTAAAATAATTGTCTTCTTTAATTAGGAATGGTAGAAAGAATAACATTAATTTTCTTTTCGGCAGTAAATACATTAATTGAAATTGAATGATATATAAAGGATGTGTAAATAAAAAATTGGTTTCAATATATGATTCAAGAGCTTTAGGATAGGCAATAACTTTTTCCGACCTCAGCAAAAACAAAGAAATTTCTTGGCTGTCCAACTCGTAAGCAACAGACATGGAACTCGATAGAATCGGATGAGCGGCATGGCTACGCATAAGAGACATACAGACAAACATTCATTTTCCCTTATATAGATTAGATATTTTTACTATACCTATAATCATTCCGTAAGTGCAAGAAATAACTATTCAAACTTTCATCGCAATCTGACTAGCGGTACGGCATCGCCTAAGAAACATACAGATAATTCATTTTTATTTATATAGATAATGGAGCATGTTTAGGATTAATAAATAAAATCTTCTGAGCATGTATCACAAAATCAAAAATGGACTCTATTGTTTTATTTTTATTTTCCAACTTGCCAACATCATTAAATTCCTTTGGAGGGTCACCTCAAAAGTGGGAAGAGAAACTTTTTGCATCAGATTTAATTCTAGGCGCCCTGGTGAGTATAAAAACAATGTGGTGTTGTCTAATGTCCACCGATGCACCGTGTTCGGTGATAACTCTTAGGTTTCAAACATAGTTTTCGCTCATGCTATCATGGTGTTCTGACCATTTAGGTTTTTCCTACCGGCGTCCTGGCATAGGAGCAGCATGTCTTCCCCTGATTTGGGCTTCCTGTGTTCGAGTCCCAGTTCGGGTATGGTTGTTCTTCCTCTGTTGTGTCTGTGACAAGTGTTAATGTACCCTTCTGCAAAAAGAGGCTGTACAAACGAATGAGTGATGCGTGAGTGGCAAAGTCGTATTCTTGGGCTTAATTATCGCTACTAAAACAAGAGACTCCTCCCTATCGGCTTAAATCGCTGCTTTCGTAACAACAGGCTTGCCCAATGGCAAGTGCCATAAGAAACAAAACAACAATAGATTTTTCCATGTGCCACAGGGAGGATCGGAGTAGTGGACTGTGATTGCTTACATCACTATGGACTATCTATGATAGATGTAATACGTTTTGTTTTAGACCTTTTATTATATTTTCAATTTATATCCAGTTTTTGTTATTTTCTTTTATTACATTTGTAGTACTCAGGTAAAGCACATTGAATCACAGTTATACGAAGACAAAACATTTGCCCAATTTCAACGTTATATATATATATATATATATATATATATATATATATATATATAAGAGCAATTTGTTCTAATCTAGGTTAAAATGCGTGATATTTAAACCATTTGGAAGTTGATGATATATATCAACAGTCGAAGATTGAAGATTTAGCTTGAAAAGAGTTCTTTATGAATTCAGAGAAATAACACCACAAGATACTTGCTTGTTAGTCACTCCAGGTTAGAGCGTCATTCAACAGCCTTCAATCCAAAAAGAGCTTTACTCTTCAAAGGCAATCTCTCATTTTATCTCCATCCAAACTCCATTTTCTTATTTCCCATTCGTCCAATTGGGCTCGCTACCACCCAATAGTTCTTCAGCAAATTGCCCTCAATATGGATCCAGTCTGACGTGGGAAATTACCATCAAAAATGCTTCCTCGAAACTGACGGTTCTGGAACACGTGTTAGTGATAGTTCCTTCACAAAGGGATCCAGATAGATTGACACTCCTTTCCCTTGAAGGTGCGATAACTTCCTCGTAAGCATTGAACACCGATAAAAAGATCTCTCGTCTGACAATCTGGAGGCACTTAACAATGGAAGGTTTTAACATGTGATGACATACCTGGCTGGAAATACCAGCTTATCATGAATGGGACAAGGGAACGTTACATTATACATACATACTACTATATACTCTATGTTGTACTATAGAGCACTGAAAGAATATGAAATAATTGATAAACGATCATCCATTTATTAATAACTTGAAGGATTAAAAAGTATAAAGTAAAAAATAGAGCGAAAAAACATATTTGCAACGCTTTAACTGTCAGTAAAATAGAGCAAAAACACATATTTGCAACACTTTAACTGTCAGTTTCCATTGTCAGAAATAACCCTGGAACAGCTATTAAAGAATTGCTTGAATAGCAACTTAAGCCAATTAATTTGTCTGTTTTCAAATACCGAGAATAATTGGGAAGCTATTTAAAATGAAATGTTAAAATGTTTTTGTTTTATTTAATGTAGGAAGAAAAGAAATTTTTAATGTGGTCAAAATGAATAAAACTGATCCTTATGAATAAAATTATTATCTGCCTACTTACATATGAAATTCAATTTTCCTGTCTTTAAATACTACAGTATGATTCTCGTTTTTATTTCAGTAATTGTTCTATATTTTTATTATTTCTTAAAAATTTACTTGCATTTGTAATCATGATAACATAAACCCCCAAAAATGTATTTAATAGAAAAATGCAACATATTATTAAATGCAATTATTAAATCAGTAAAATATTGCAATAAAATATGCGTAAACACATTTTTTAAAAAATTATTTAAAACTGAAGAAAAACTCGGCAGATATAATATTGATAGCATTATTGTTTGAAATAGTGGAAAAATTATTTTTATCTGCCCAATTTCAAAGAAGATATTGTGGAAATAATTAAAAATATAAATTGAGTTTTCTGAAGTTTGAGTTTTGAGAAGAACTTTCAAAATCTCGTGTGATAAAATATGACAAGACGAATTAGTTAAAGAAATCATTTATTATCATTAACTTGAGTTGATTTGATGTACATAACTGTGTCACTGGGTCGTGGAAAATTAGTAGAAATAAAGATGTAATCAATTCTGACAAGTCAATCATATTAATTTTGAGCAACACAAACTCCGCACATCTTTCTGTGGACACTAGTAATTTTCTCTTTTTTTAAAGAACGACAATGCAAAATATCAAAAATATAATATTTTTCTCACAACATTTTAAAATTAAAATCATGCAAACAGCCTTAATTAAAAATACATACGATTTGAATTAAAATCATGTAAATATCCTTAATTAAAATCACTCAAACAATCTTAGTGAAAATTATATGCAATTTGAATTAAAATCATGCAAACCTTAATTAAAATTATGTATAATTTGAATTAAATTGTTGCAAACAACCTTAATAAAAATTACATACAATTTGAATTAAAATCATGGCTGAAACATTAGAAAAATGATTTCAAATGAAATAAATCGTGTAACTGGTAGAAATTATATTTAAAAAAAACGAAATTATCTGTTTATGCAAAGCATAAGTATTTTGACACCAGATCTATTACATTTTTTTCGAATATATTTTTTTTCTTCTGCATACAAAATGTTTCTCCAAAGAAACTTTACGAATTATAAATGTCTGTAATATTAATGATTTTTTTCTAAGCTTAAGGGATTTCTTATTCCGAGTAATGTAGTCCCACAATCCCCAATAAATCCATTAGTTTTCATTAACTTAATGCGGGAAGAACGAACTCTTCATCTTAAATTTCGAAATTCTTTTCAATTGCTAATTGAATTTTATTTATCATTTATTTAAATATCTTTTACGATTCAAGATCTAATGAAAATGGATTTCTCTCAGAGGCTCACTATCTAAAATGTCGAATGCCTAGACTTTCTATGGATAAAAATAATAAAATTAGTGTCAGTGAAATATTTGTTACTAGTTAGTATTGTCGGCATTGCTCTAATTCGGAGTATAGAACCATAAATCCTTTCATGCATAATATTTTTAATTTAACAACATTTGTGTAAAATATAATAACAAACAAAATGTGTACTTTTTTCTTCGTCTGCTTTTTATTAAGATTAGAATAACAATTGAAAAAGACGATTTTTAAATAACCCATAGTTACTTTTTTCGTTAAATTCTTAATATTAATTTTGTTAGTAGTTTATTGTTTTGTTAATTTTGTTTGCAAATGGCTGAAAAATATTCTGCTTGCTTGATATTGATCGACTGACATAAAAATGGTTTAAAGCATAGTTTAATCATTACTTTAAAATTTAGATAAACAAAGTTGAATCATGTAATTATATCATATGGAAAAAAATTTATAAAATATGAAAGAATTGTCCCAATGCCTATTTCTAATTAATTGACTATTTTAATTTCGGAAAGTTGATATTACTATGAAAGTTGTTATTCTCATGCCTTATATTCCAAGTGTTCAAGAATTTGATTGTATTTTATCTAGTGGATTAGGAAAGATTTGATGAGTACATTCATATACAAAGATCCACAATGACTTTTTTATATTCATATTAATTTGCCGAAACTTTGTGTGAGTCATGATTTTAAACATACATGGACTTTTGCAAAGCATTCTGCAAAAAAGAATAGATAAGGCTAATATATTCAATGTATTTTTTGAAGAACACGAGCAGCTGGTAATGAATTATTTAATACTTCTTAATATGCGACATCCATTTATAACTCAACAATTCGATGAATAACAAAATTCAGCTGTAACATGTAAAATCCCTGAACAGTATTCAAGTAACAAATTATATCCATGGAGTGAGAGAAGCAGCAGATATTTTCAAATTACAGTTCTTAATTTTTGAAATAGTTAAAGTATTCAAGATAAAATCATAAACGTTCTTGACTTTCAGAAGATTGGATTATTAATCCTCAACACTCCGGTGTCTCCTCTCAGACATCATTCAAGGCTATGCATCATCTTGTCGTTTTATTTCATTAATTTCTTAAATTTTGACTGGTAAAAGTATTTAAAAGTGGTAAACATAAGTAGATCAATTTTAAATGAAAATTCAAATTAAAAATATGCATATATATAAATTTTTCGGAGCAATAAACAAGTCATCTTATCCGGCAAATATTTATGCATCGAAATACTTTTCCGAGTGTTAAGGGTTAAAATACAATTTTGACGCAAACTATTTACAAAGGAAATTGATTTTCTGAAGTAGAATAAATTCATAATAAATTCACATGTTATCTTAAAATTGAAATAGTTATAATTTTCACGCAATACCATCCAGATATCAAACTAAATATAAATCTTCAGGAATGAAAAAAAAATTCTTACACAAACTGTAAATAAATACGAAGGGTTTGCTGTGAGTTATTATAAAGATAAATATTATAAAATGAAATAAATAGATAGATGGATAGATAAATTACGAACCCATTAGAGCTAAAGCAGACAATTCAAAAATAAAGATTTGTTGACCTTTTAAATGTAATTAATATTTAAAAAAAATAGTTGTTGATTCCGTAAAAGCAGAAAAAATAATTAAAATTTAAGTAATTTTCACAATTATCAAATATATAAACACTAAAAAAGAAGTTACAAAAAGCTATATATTCTTTAATATGTTGATATAGTCAAGTAGATATTTTAGTGTGGAATTCAATGACTGGCAGGAAGTAAATCAAAACCAATGTACTAACTCAACTCTGAACACTGTGACTTCGGCTTTTATACTATCAGGGAAAGTTCCAAAATAATTTTCTAGTGACAATAAGAAAAGTTCAGAGCACTTATCTGGTAAACTAAAGAAAAGTCCAGAATCTTCTGAAACACGAAATAAAAGAGAACATAAATCAAGGAAAAAACCTCACATGAGATTTGAGCCTCTCTTGAGCCGACCTGGATTCGAGCTCACAATCTATTGATTACGAGACCAGTGAGATGACCATTCGGCTATGGAAACTCTATTGCGCCGTTTTAATACAGCAGTGTGAATATAATAATGTTCATATTATGTTTATGCTAAAATACTAGATTTATAATTGAGATTGAAAGAACCTTACTACATCAATATGAAACGATACACGGATAAAATTCGTGTAAGAGTGAATGTTTTCGTATAATTAAGAGCACTATAATGCAGATTTAGCGAGGAACAACATCAAGCTATCATGTTCTGAAAGCTATTGTAAGGAACTGAGTGAAAGAAATAATATGCAACCCATCCAATGTGAATGATTCCATTTACTCTTTCAATTGATACCAGCACATTTTTTTCTTGTCTTTTCATAAAGATGAAACCTTCAAGTGTAAAAGAACCATACGTGGGACAAACAACATTGCTACTAAGTAATCGACCAGTGAGTGATTGTTAAAATGTAGTATGAATGACCTGATGCTCTACTAAATGGTAAATATAAAGTAACACGAGATTTTAGAGATCTTATGATGTCATCATGGACCTTTTATGACACTGCACAGTTTAAGTCAATCTGTAACGTTCTTTCGGAGCAAAATCTGAGATCTAATACAATTGTATGAAATTCTATTCCGGCATATGATTTCATGGATTTCCTGTACAATCTCTTATTTCTATTAATTGTTTGAGAAAGTACACCAGCTAAAGGATATCGGAGTCATTCTCTCCTGATAAGTGTTGACCATTCTTTGCAAATCTATCATCCAGAGGAAACGTGACATCATCTCAGCATCGCATCTATCTTCGGTATTAACTTGGGTGTGCTATTAAAATACCTCTGTTAAACGATCCAAAATCCAATCTAAATTTAAATATCTCTGAAAATTTTTGAAATATTCTGTGAGAAGGATTTTATTTGATTGAGTGGAGTTTTGTGGAGCAAAACCCATTCTTGAATATGCTGCTACAAACGTATCGTATGGATTATATTCTTGTTCTATAAACTCTGATATAAAATCTTATCTTTTGTCATGTCAGTACAAAAACCTTATAATTTAACCATTTTTGATTAGATCAGATATTAAAAACCGATTTAAGAAAGCAAAATTAGTCGATGATTCATTTTGTCAAGAATGTCTTTTAAAATGATAGAGGAAGACTGGAATCAATGGATAAGTTGGGAAAAAAATTGTGGGTAATCAATTAGAATGTGTTGAACTGATAATTTGCATTGGCATTCTGTAGCCTGAGGAGTGGGTTCTCCCCGTAACAAACCCTGTGAGTGAGTGAGTGACCTATTCTAAATCGAATGATTGTTGTATCATGCTTTTTACACTCTGAGAATGAGCTTCACCAATAGCGGATGAAAAATTCTAAACATCATTTTATAAGCTCCCTCATATATTCATACATTTTACTTTTGTGGGTTTGTTGAACCCGTGTTACAGGATATTAGGAGCATCGTCTCTTTTATAGGTAGAATTCCTTTTTTACTAATCCATTATTGAGTAGTACTTTAATGGATACCTTATTATTGATATTGCATGAGTAAAAAACTGTGTTAATTCATTTATATTTATATTTTTCATTATGATACAACTCACTCGATTGATTGGAGTAAAAAAGAATCACGTGATTTGAGATAAAAGGAGGGGGAAACAAACTGAGCTAAAACAAGAATATTCTGATGATAGGTTGATTTAAGTTTGAATGTATCAATATTATTTTTGTCTTGTATTAGATTTTCTTTTGAATAAAAAGGGATGTGATATAACCGGCAATGATTAATTAATTAGCGTTTCCTCAGATTAAAAAAAAAAGGATAATACAAAAATTGAAAAATATTCCAATATAGAACAAGAAACACAAAATTATATAGAGACACAGCAAGCAATTATAAAATGAAACGCCGCATTTATAATTTGTGATAGGACTAAGATTTAATTATTACACACAAAAAGGCTTGAAATGCTTGAATTGTTCAAAGGAAAAAACGAAAATGCACTATTTGCATTTTGTGAAAGAAGCATAGATATTTATAGTAAGTGTTAACGCTTGTGATGCCTAAAAATATCCAATTACTTGGAAATAGTATGCTTTTGATAAATATATGTAATATTTTCTGGCCAGAGAAAATTGATCATATCGTTCCTTTTTTCTTCTCTGAATTAACATTTTCTCAATCATTTATTCGACATTTTTTTTTATTTTAACACGTAAGCAAATATGAGTCTCCGCGTATAATCTCTTTAAATTATGAGGAATATTTAACTAGTTATTATAATAAAACTAAAATTTGAGTTTTACTGCAGCCCATGATTCCAACACAGTTGCAGTGAATATAGCAAAATCTTACGTTTCTTAAAAACTAAACCCCTCCTCTTTCATTTGATTACTTATTGATTTTACTTTTATATTTCCTACATGATAATTTAAATCAGTATAATGAAAAATAATTTGCATTATTTCAACTATTATTCAACTCTTAACTAACTAACTTTCTAGCTTAATTAATTAATTAAGATACATTTTAATTTAATTAAATACTTTGCCAATTTTTTCATACGAATAATTATCTATATTTTATGCAGTTGCTAGTATGCGTTTAGTTCTTAAAATAAAATATGGAACATTTTAAATTCAATACAAAGACTAATACTTTGATAAATATTTTCTTTTTTAAGCAATCACAAACAGTTTAAATTTCTAATATAGTATCTACGCATTTCCCTAGTTGGTACAATATAGAATGGAACATTGAAAACAATTTAGATGCAATATAATAAATAGTCCTTCAGAAAATCACCTTTGCACTAAATATTTTTCCTTTCTAGATTTTATAGATTCTATTAAATTACGTTTCTATTAGATGTTAAAGAGTGAGAAGGAAATAGCCATCTAATCGATAAATGCTATTATTTAATAGCGAAAATTGCTTGAGACCGTGTTATTCACTTGGTAATGTGGAGATAAAATGTTTAATTTTTTATACCTATATTGCTATCTAACCAATGGCCATATAAATTTTTAAACAATATTCTTAACACAATAGCTGAGTTTTTTTTCCCCTTAAAAATACTTATTATCTGAATTTACTATATCTCGAAGGCAAAACGGCTCCATCCTCCAATTTTATCGAAGCCTGATCATAATCTAGCTTAAAAAATCAGCAAAAAGGTTTTTTAACCTTTAAAACTTTTTGTGCCCAAAATTTACACATTTTGCATCTACCACGCACTTCACTGAGCAATTAATTTTACTTTAAAGTTTCCTCCACTGTTTCCCACAACAACGGAAGCTGGTCTTTTAATAACGACAAAACTACATTGTCGCTGTGCCGCCATCTATAGAAGCCCCATAAGAGACAGCCGGCTTTATCTGACTCCATTGTTTTATTACTTCACAATACGGCACTCATTTTTATACCGTTAAGCCGATGTAAGAAGAACAAGAAGAGGAAGCAGAAGAAGAAGAAAAAAAAATCACCTTCCTAACTAAAGAACTTTCAAGCATAGCAGTAAAGGATAAAAAAAGAAAGAATGTTTTCCCCTTTCTTTCATGGACCATTTTTTCATCCATTGTCTCTGCCTACGTCGATGGAAAAAAGCGAAACAGTTAACTCTTGTATATGAGTGTCAAAACGAAAGCGAAGAAAGAAAAGATTTATATTGGAGAAAGGAAAAAAAAGAAGAAAAAGAAGAGGCGGAGGGGGTGGAAAAAAGAAAGAGTGAAGAACAAAAAGACGCTACCGATCAATTCGTGCGACGAAGCGATTGGTGAACAAAGAAATTGGGGAGGGGGATTCAGGGGGTACAGTTCCCACGGGGACGTCGATATCCATACCAAAAGAACTTCATTGATCTATTCCTGTTCCACCATTCATCGCATCCTGAAGGGGTTAAATAATTATTAAACATGTACTCGGATTGGACATTTTTACTCGAGCGTGAGAATTTTTTCGATAAAAAGGAAATGTAGAAATGCCATTCATAAGGATGAGTTCAATGGCAGTATTATATTTAAGCGTTATTCATGTCGTGGAATAAGTAATAGTTAATAGTTTGCTTTTAGAGAAAAAATTTCGAGGTGGCAATTTTTAAAAAAAAAACATTTGTTGCGAAAAATTATTTCAAAACTTTATTGATTTCAATGATGTTGAATGGTTTGGCATATGTGGAATGAAACAAGTTAAAAATCCGCAACAGCGATTTTTAAAAAAGGAATAAAATATTTTTTGATAGAAAAATATTCAATAATTTTGATTAGCACTTATAATTTTTATTCAAATTTAAGGGCCATTTAATACAAATAATCCGTAAATCTAGGCAAGTTAAGGAATTTCAAAATAAACAAATAATAATAATTGCTTTACAATGGATTTTTTTTCCACCTACACGAACCCTTTTATAGTAAGATAAACACTGTTCTCACATAGAATTAGTGCATTTAAAAAATCTTGAATATGAGTTATCATATTAATTGGAATAAGTTTTACAGATTGTCGCTGGGTTTTTAAAACATGTTAACCAATATTATATACTATTTAAATCAAACCGTTGATTTTTAAAACGATGAAAAAGACCTATTTAAATCCAATTTTTCCAAGTGCGCCTCGTAGAGCCAATAAACAATACCATTATAGCAGTCTAGAACTATACGGTAATTTGAATATAAATTTTAGAAGAAAAGTCCAAATCATTTTACAGATAAATTGATGAAATTTAATTTTTTTTCTTTAGGAGCAAAAAAATTTAGATCAATTCTACAAATGACAAAAATATTTAAAAAAAAGAATATTAATCATTTCTCGCAAAAATAATTGCACCGCTTACAATGGAATGTTTTTTAAGATGAACTAAGAAAACCCAAATAACTCAGATTTACAACGTACTTCCTAATTTATAACCCTTATCATACCTGTTGAAAAGGACTCAAGAGACTGTTTACTGGAATTTCAAAACTCTGAATTATAAACTCAAAATTACGAAAGATATTCGGCATGGACTCAATTATACTTAAAGGAAAATTAATTGCAAAGCAGTTTATTTGACTGAAAATTGCTTTAATTTTTATATCAATTTTTTTTTTGTATATAGGAGTATAATACCATGTATCAATGCTTTATTTTTATTATTTTTTCTTCTTTTTTGCATACAAGATATGATGTTATGCTTTTATGCTAATGTTCTTTTGCCTTTCCTTTAAAAGTTTTAGATCATAAACTTATTTACGCATTTCAAAAAAGGTATTGTTCTCACAATGCGTATTGTTTATATAAACAGACCATAGTTTCCTTTCTTCTTTTAAGAAAGAGACATTAAAAATTTATTTAAGCCTTCTTAAAATAATTAGAAATGTTTCATAGAGAAATAACAAATATTTTCTGCATATCATAAAATTTGCATATAACCATATACAAATTGTTTGTAATAAATTCTTCACAATAAAAGTTTTGCTTTTTAAATCCACCAAAAGTTACATTATTCCCGTTTTGAATGAGGTCGTCAATCAATTAAAATGAAGTTTCTTACACCCTATATTACATCTTTTCAGATTCTAAATTTTATATAAGTATATTTTGATTCAACTGCAATTGAGTCTTTCAGTCAGATAAAGCAATAAGAGATATCTTTTATTCAAATTTTAAATATGCTTCATAATACTAATAGATAATTTAATAGGCAAAGAATATGAAAACTTTGATATTGTTGTATCCAAAATTAATGTATTTGTAAAATGAATTATCTAGAATATTTACATGGTTTCTGAACTATGGCTGATATAGTGTGCTTTTCCAAGGTGTCTTGAAGACCATTCAACAGCTAAAATCAAAATGTCCCTCATCAAAATCTGTTTATATTTTTCAATCGTAAATCTAATACCCTCAATGTTAATTATGTTTTTGTCCTTTTAAAGTCCCTACACTGCTTCTCTTCCGTTCATGTTGCGCTCATCCAACTTTTTAGATAGCTCAGTGTTATAGATCATAAAAATAATTATGTAATACCATCCTAACGTAATGCTGTGGTCTATCATAGAATAATTTTTAGAGCATTCTTAGAAATTTCGTGGAAGTTTTCACTTTCCTCTATGAGTCAAGTTGTCACCACACCTGACAACTTGGCAAAGGGCATATGTCCACTGCATAATAAATAAAAGAAGTCGTATTTGCATATTTACATGTTACAATCAATCGTTATACAATATGCTTTTAAATGGTATTGGAACAATGGATTGGGCCAATCCAACAGTGC
Organism: Argiope trifasciata; assembly: GCA_026543055.1. Lineage (NCBI taxonomy): Eukaryota > Metazoa > Arthropoda > Arachnida > Araneae > Araneidae > Argiope > Argiope trifasciata. The sequence continues at coordinate 22,691 of JAPMOQ010056230.1, forward strand.
AGTTCGCACTCATTATGATCCAAAACCCCATACTATATGGCTTAGAAATATCGGATATTTTGTAGAATGTCCAATGTAGTAAAGTCAATTGTCTCTTTCTGATACTGTTACGTTATTTCAAGTATTTTCATTTTAAAGCAAATGCCTGTTACTAAATTTTGGTTTGATTCAGATATCCAACATTTATATTGTTGATGAATATTTGAGTCGGAAGTTTGTAGAAAATTACGAAAAGGGCCGATTGACTGAGAATTTTTAAACATTTCAGGGCTTATTCTAAACTAAAGTCACTTTCCTACTCTTAAATTCATCAATTTTTAAAGAAATTTCTCAATCAGCAAAATGGCACAAAGCTAAACATATATTAACAGTTCCATAAAAAATTCAAAGTAGTGGCAATTCATGACTACAAGAATTACTAAAATTTTTAAAGATTCATGTGATTTTTATCCATAACTTTTTGAAATTTCTTCTTGATAGTTTTTCTAACTTCATTGAAAGGTTATCGTCTTATAACCGTGTCAATAATTACGGAGAAAGAGGTTTTTAAGTACAATTATCTGCTCTTCCATTCTGACAATTTTTAGTAAACCGTATGTTAGTTTTTATTAAAGAAAATCATACAAATGAATAACTAAATATTGCTGCTATCTCCCGAAAACTTTATCGCACACACACTAATATAGGTGTTATCTAAGAGAACACGTTTCGGAATAATGGTGAGCAGTGGTTTCAAAATATTAACCTTTGATGCGAATTTAGAATTTTTACTGAATCTATAATGTCATTCTATACAACATATTCGATGATTAATCCCTGGCTTGAGGTTAACAGTAACCTCAAATGCTCTATAATGTCATTCTATACAACATATTCGATGATTAATCCCTGGCTTGAGGTTAACAGTAACCTCAAATGCTCTATAATGTCATTCTATACAACATATTCGAGGATTAATCCCTGGCTTGAGGTTAACAGTAACCTCAAATGCTCTATAATGTCATTCTATACAACATATTCGATGATTAATCCCTGGCTTGAGGTTAACAGTAACCTCTAATGTTATAAATCTTCCTCTCTGTATGTCGAATGTTATAAATCAAACTCTCTTTGTTTTGCAATAATTGCGCTAAATTAGATCCGAACAGTCGAACTCCGTTTTCTCTCTTTAAATATTTTGCAGAAAAATTCATGGAAATCTTCCATATCAATATGAAGGATATATATCAAATTTTATCGCTCTATACCCAACTGGTTTTGAGTTATAATTGTTACAGACAGACGGGCATTTTCCAAAATTGTGTTTTTCATACTCAAAGAGCTATAAACCGTCGAAATTCCTCAAAATATTGATTTTGAATTCTTTGATGACTGCTATATTTCCTCTTAAGAGAAAATAATAACAATTTTAAATTGAAAACGAAATCGTATAAATATTCTAAAATAGTATGAATTATATATCTGTCAGAATTTGTAACTTAAAAATGTTTTAATGAAGATGTCGATCAAGTCTTAAATTTTGATCAAGTTACATATAATATTTAATACCAAACTTCAACAACCCCTAATCCCAGGGAAATTGCTAATCACGAAAGGAAGCTAGTTATAAATAATTACAGGTTATTATTAATTTTAGTAAGTGTTATTATTAACAACTGATTAATCACATTGACCATAACATATATACATCATCAGTTTCGGACTTGACTATTTCTAAGATTTGAGGACCGTTTAAAAATGTTTACATACAAAGCAAAATCTAATAATTATTTTTTTTTTTACATTTGCTGATATGTGTCATAAATTTTTACATGCAATAAATTTGTTTTGGACACAATATGGGCCATATCCAGTATACAAATGTCGTAGAAAATATTTTTATATAGCGTATGTTCTGATAGGTATCTAAATAAGAATCTTGTCATTCTAACGTACGGTCCCTCGCACCAAATCTCAGAAAAAGAGAAACAAAGCTTTCAAGTCCGTCTGGAGGTGGGGTCTTCCCAAGGGCAATACAGGGAAGGGACTGAAACAAGCACAACAGGAGCTAGTCATTACCTGCAACCGAAAAAAGAGAGGGTTCTCTGTTTTCAGAGATCCATTTCTATGGTAAAAGTTTCCTATTTTGAAAGAAAATATTTTCACTTTGTAGCCACATACGTACATGTATCGTTTATGGTGGCCATTTCAATTGTTTTTCTTTTTCGAATCAAAATGAATACGGATCTTTTCTTTGTTTGTTTCAGTTGAACATTTTCTATCTATATAAATAAAAATGAATTTTTGTCGGTATGCCTCTTATGCCTTCTTAAACCGTTCATCCGATTACGATGAAACTTGATCAGCTTATTTCTTACATCTATGGGATGGTTATTGAGATAGTACAATTACCAAAACTAAATTTAAAAAATTGAATCTCAATTGCATCGATTTACCAAGGATTAAACTCCAAATAACTCACTATAAATTTTGTAGAAATGCTAAATAGAAGTTAAAGGTTAATGTTTTGTAGCTATAGTATGCAGAGCTACAAAATATTAACCTGATCTCAGAAGTAACTACTTTATTATTATTTATGCGATTATTTGGGGGATTTTAATAAAGGAGTTTTGAAATTTTAATTAAATTTCAGCCTCTTTTGCAGTAACTACCAAAAATATTGTAATACAAATAATTTTGCACCATTTTAATTTTCAAAAACTCTTATTCCCAATATATAAATGATTCTGTGGTATAAATATATTTTCTATGTTTAATCAATTTTAAAAGAAAATATTTTGATCACATTTTCTATAATTAAATTTGTGAATTCTGAACGAATATTAAACGAGTCACGCGATACAATAAATAGTTTATTTCATTGCCATTCTGAAAGAACACCAAATTTTACAATTCTGAGGGAATACAGAAATCTAATGTATATAAAAAAAAAATGAATATCTGTTTGCTAGTATTTTATATACTGTCGTACCGTTCATCCTACTTCGATAAAACATCGCCAAATTATTGATTGGTTGCACTATCTTTTCGGCACCAGGTACCAGCTAATCTAAAAATAAAAGACACTACATTTGAGGTAGTTGTACAAGACACTGGAACTTAAATTATAAAGTTTTACAGAATTATATTTGAAGGGTAAGCATGTTTGTAGTAAACTTTTAGCATTTTGTTTGGTAAATTTCCGGAAATCTTATAGCGAAATAAGGATTTCAAATCATTTAAAAATTCAAGAAAATTATTTTACTCTGATATCAGTTTAGTTGCCTATAATATCATCTGGAATTTAGATTTTTCTAATAAATTTTTAAACTATATTTTACAATATCAAAAGGAAATTAAAAGCAATCTACTTCTCAAAAAAATATTTCTACATGTGTTCTAAAAATATTTCCGCGTATATTAAAATTTCATTTCTCTCCTGCATATTGAATAGTTTCTCTTTAAATAATTATCTTACTTCCTTCGTTTTATTAATTATAAGTAAATTAATGATAAGATTTGATTTCAAAAGTAGACACTGATGACATTTTTTTGGAGATTATAAAATTCTAGATACTTGGGTCCTCTTCTATGATATTTCTTGGAATTTCATTTTCCCATTGACATATAATATTTTTGTATTGATTTTGTGAAAAACAAATCTAAAGTATTTCATAAATATTTACCATTAACGATATTGCGCAAAATGCTTCCGGTACTGAATTACTTCCCTTGTTAACATTTTATTTTTCAGAGGCATACTTCGATTCAACAAGCGAGTTATTGGGTGAATGTATTTCCTCATTTTTTTTTTTTTTTTTGACATTGTATAAAAGCTGAAATTGTGCATGAAAAGTCAGATATAGAGAATTCGACTAGTGCTGAGAACACTAAACAGTATAAATGTTAAGTTTCTTTTCCCACAGTACAATTCGGAAACCTATATTTTGATGGGGAAAATTATTAAGATCATATTCCGCATGAAATAAATCTGAAAATTTTCGTAAAAAATAATTCCGGTGAATCTGTAGGTCAATTAAGGTATCTTTTATAACAGATTTCCAGAAATAGTATCAACATAACTCAAATATCCTTTTGCAGGAATTTGATGTCAAAATTGAAAAAAAAATTGATCTCATTTCTGCAATTAACGCAAAGTTTTTCTAGATTTAGGAGGTTTGGAAAAGGCTTCATAAGTTAAGCAGTTTATGTAAGTTAGCTTTCTATAAAATAGAATAAAAAGATTTGAATGAGTTACGATGCCATAATGTCTAAGCCATTTATAAAAAAATAAATCGTGATTTTTTTTCTATAAAAAATAACATATTTTATTATTAACAATTTGAAAGTACCCCAAATATAGGTCGTGAAAACATACAAACTTCAAAATACTTTAACGAGTAATTAAAAAAAGTTAAGAAAGTAAAAATCGTCGATGTAAATTTTCATATGTTCTCGTCTATAGCTTAAAACTCGATTCCTCACAACGTGCTAGATGTTTCAATTTTTCTTTTAATTGTTTGTTTCAGTTTAAACAAACAATTTAGCTAACTTAACTTTGTTGGAAATCGTTAAACGACATTTTAATTAACATCGTATTCCTTTTTGTGAAGTTTATATCTACTAGTGAGGGGGTTTTCTCGAAATTTTTTCGTAGACTCTTTACAACTACATGATTAATAATTAATAACTGAAACTTATGAATTATTGTCATAACATTATATTCCATTGGCTAACAATAGCTATGAAAGAACCTATTAGCGTGTGATCTTGGTCAATTAATGGTTGAGATATAATAACATATCCGCAGGCAAATGGTAACGAATTTTCGGATGAATAATTCTGAATAATGTTTTTAAAATTTCCTTCATATGTAAGAATTTCTATATCCAGTTCATATTCTTTAGGTAAGATATTTCCATATTTTTTTAATAAAAAAAAATATTAAAATTTGAATTGCTTTTAAAAATTTACGAGCTCTTCAATTCTTTATTTAAAAAATTTTCCCGAGAAATTTGATTTTACTTAACGTGATTTCATTAATAGAAAAAAAAATTAAAGTTTGTTTCCCTAATACAGCCATTATTAATATTCTGACTATTATTTCCTTAAGTTTTAAGGGGAAAAAAAGCATGAAATTTAAATTAGCAAAGAGTGGAAAATAAATATCCAATGAATAAATGCTAATAGTTCATGAAAAAAAATTCTTCCAATCATGTCTTTTAAATGTATTACATGTACTAGTTTTAACCTAATTTTACACAAACATTTAGAACTGCTTAAAATTTCAAGTCTTTGAATTAGAGCAAGCAAATAAAAAATATGTGAGAAATTTGATTTAATTGCTTCTATAATATCATTTCCAGTTACTGATAATAACAAGCATCTGCATTATTTCTTTTAAAATTCTTTTAATTGAACAATTTCCACATGCAATTAATAAGAGTGAATAAATATTATTTTCCTTTGAAATTTGTGTCATATAAAGACAATTTTAAGTATTTTCATTATTTTTAAGTTATGGTCATTAATTTTTTTCTTGTATCTTATAGCGAAGGACTCGAAATTTTTTTATTAATTCCTTAATTTCTATAAATACTACAGAGCAATTATATAGACTTTTTCTTATTTCATAAGACGAAAACGATTAAATTAAATATTCCGGTTTAATTTATATTTACATTTTTGCATGAAAACTTTTATTCGCTTATTATAAAGACCCCTCGCTAAAATTCTTTGTTGAATAAAAAGAAATCTCCTGGTTTTAATCTTTAATAATTAATAAATTAATTATATAGTTAAGTGTACAAAAGAGAGATCATGCATTTGAAGTAATAGATTAAGGCTTGCTTGAAATATAATCACGTGAGGGTAGACAATGCAAATAGTCATTAATTGAAATTTGCTTATAATTTGTAGGTTATGGTAAACAAAAATGCTTACAGAAACAAATTTTGATAAGAACAAAAGAAATGTTAAGAATTAATGAGGCTTTACATGCACTTAAAGTAATAATTTCAAAATATTTCCCGACATATAAAAGAAAAATTTAAAAATTTACAAATAAATTGAAGATATCATTTCTTATGCGTAGTAAATATGCTCAGAATTATAGAAAACATCTGTCGGATCAAAAATTGCATCAGAAATATTGAGATAATCCTAAGTATCATTCTTTAAGAAAAAGTTATCCGAAATAGTCATTTATTTTAAGGTTTGCTTTATTAATATCGAACATTTGTTATTATGATTTCATCAAAGCTTTTGTATAAAAATTTTAGTGCGATTATCTAAACTGGGTCTTTCCACTTATTAAAAATATTAAGCTGATATTGCCGAATTAAAATCATAATTCATCAGATTTTTTTTTCTTTTCATCAGGAAAACAACCTCGTAATTTTTGCTTTTTTCCAATTCTTTCATTATCATCCTACATTTATAAAAAGCAAAAGTCTACATACATTCTCAATATCAATATATATAGTTGAACATCAAGTTTTGATTTCTGATAAGAGCTATTACGGTATGCATTTGATGATTTTAAATAAATCAGATCTGTGGTATACGAGCTTAACCAAACCTCCTCTTACACAAACATGATCAGGTTTGACATAAATAGTTACGTTAATGACATCAGGCCTGCGTAATAACCATATACTGGATTAAATTTGATCTCCAAACCACATTGCTCTATTACCAAGATACTATTACCGTCACCAAGATACTATACCGTAGTTCGATTTTATTGAAGCAATATGAACTAAATTCGTTCGAGAATTACTGCATAGTATTTTTATTGCGAAAATAAGAGCTTACTTTCTTACATTAAATGAGAAAATAATGTTTCTTAAATCTCTTCTTGATCTGAATAATGCAAGATAAACTCAGCGATTCTAGGGTTTAAGGGTTGGAAGTTCAAGATAATTTTATAGATAATATACATTATATTAGAAAAATTAGGGTTAGTGTTTAAATCTATCACAATTGTAAGATTTATAGATTGGTGAATTAAAAAATTTTCAAAAGAAGGTTTGGAGGGATTTTTAATGAAGAGGTTTGAGATAAAATATTTGTGATCAGAATTATATATAAATTTATCAAATCAAAATACATCTCATAATGACAATATTGATGATGATTACGTATTTTGTACCTTATTTTGTAAAGTGTGTTGCTGTTGTTTTCAATGGCACTTACTACTGACAAGCCCGCTGATCGCTGTCAGCGGCTTTAAACCTAAATTAGCGTCCCTTGTTTTTCAGTAGTGCCAACTATGGCCAAGAGTATGAACTACTTCAGGCTTCGCATTCGTTTGCCCTCCCCCTTTTTACAGAAGGCACATTCACACTACTCATAGATAGAGCACATAATCACAACCATGCTCGAACCGGGACTTGAACCCTGTACGTCCTGAGCACTAGGAAGACACGTTACCCCTAAGCCAGGAAGTCGGGATATTGTTATATATTAAACATATTTATACAATCCTCTAAAAAAAACCTTGAATATTTGCAACAATTTTTATAGTCGATATTTAACATCACAATCGATAAATACTTGTATGTCATATCATCCAATTACACAATATTCCATAATTTTGTACATGCTTTTATCCTTTGAGATGAATAATAAATTGAAAATTTAAATCGGTATTATGTATTTATTTAATATTATAGGTCCCATCATGACCTTGTAACTGCAATGGCTTCTAAACAACGGACAAAGGCCAGAAGACATCCCAGATCTTTCGGGAGTGGGGGGATAGTTTTCGAAATGTGTTTAGGTCCCATTATGCGATGTTAACATTTCTCTTTTCCACATATTGTTAGAAATTGCTTATCTGAACCAAGATAATCCGTGATGTTTTTGATGTGATATATGTATCTGTTATGCATTTGGCTTAACCCTAAATTGATTATTTAACCCTAAATTTATTTCAGTATTTACATGGAATTGCTCTAATAGCTATTTGCGCTTTAATTACTATTTCATTTTGTAATGCTTTTTCACTGAATTTAGTTTTTGAAGTTAGCATTCCTTCAAATTTTTCAAAGCAAAAAGTAAAATTTAGTTATTTTATCTATGGAAAATTGGCAAAGTAATCAATTATATTTCATATATATTTAACACTGAAATTAAAAGATGCGCTTCAGAAAATATGAGCTTCTATTATCAATATAGTTTCTGTAATCTATCAGCTTTATGAAATATCTAAAAGACAAATAAGCATTAATTAAAATAGCTTTATCGAAAAATGTATTAAAATAGAAGCGGCTAGCACATTGCAAATGATATTTTAGATCTCTGTTAATAGATGATTACCACAATCTCTAAAAAATATTGATATGCTTAATTTGTTTGTCTACAAGCAAAAATGTCATTGCATGCTTTTCTGCTGAAAGGCACATTTTTCTTAAAAGCTCTATTCACATTTTCTAAATATATTAATACTTTTGTATTTTTTTAATGTTGCGAAAAATTTTAATCGAAAAGTAAACTACAAATTATTGGTACTAAGTAAACTACAAAAGTATTGGAGTAAACTACAAATGGAAAGTGGAATATGCAATAATATTTTATTTAAGATAAATGTTTAATTATTAATTGTATAACTAAGATCTTTTTTGTGGTTTAAAAAAAGTACTAAAAAACTATGTGTTTAATAAATTCTTGTTCTTAAATTAAAGAAATTAACAATTAAATTGAGTAAAAATAATAAAATTAACCAAAGTGCATTTTTCAATTCTTATAAATAATTGTATACGAAGAATTTTAATAAACTATCTCTAGAATTTGTTACATCGTAGAACTAAGGAGAAAACGAATCACTCTGATTTATTTCTATCCTTTCAAGTTATCCAGTGATATCGTGAATTTTGGAGACGAGATGCTAAATTCTAGGATACAAACTCTTTCGATTAAATCGAATTCAAAGAAAATATTTCTCTTATTACATTACATTTATTTGTTGCATTGTCTAAAAACCCCACAATTCCCCTGGAATGAATTAAAATCCAGAAATTGAAATTCTAAACAGCATTTCCCATAAAGGATAACCCTATCTCTAGAAATGGAAAAATTCCCAATATATATTTCTCTGATCCTGCGATGGTTTTCTATTACAAATCCTGGCTGACTCCTTCACAGCGACTATGATTTTCCCGAATTACTTTTCCTGGAAATTAAATGCCACTGCATATATTCTCCCCATTCAAAAGTTAGTTATTCTCTTTCCTTTTTCCCAGTTCCGGGAAATCATCCCTTCTTAACTCGGGAGAGAGAGAGAGAGCGAAATAATAACTTCCCAAATACTTCTCCCAAAACTGAGAAATTGTAATTTTAAAAAGGTTTTCTGCGGCTTGGAATTCTATCACGGAAAATTTCTCAGTGCCTTATCAATCCTCTCACGCAAAGCGCATTGCTTGGGAGAAACCCACGCACAGTGGCAGAGAGTAATTCTTCTGGAAGAAGAGTTCCCAGTGAAGAATGTCCAATGGCAGGGTTGCCAGCTTGGCCTTTTAGGACTGAATCGAATGTAAACATTGCATTGGATTTTCTTTCATGGATTTTGTGTTTTTAGTAAAAACAATTAAGATAATTAGGCATTTAAATTTATAAAGTTACTAGCTGGTACCCGGGGCGATGCTGCTTCAGACGAAAAATTCTTGGAATTATCGTTTGGAAGTATGTAATCTTGGAAATATCGTTTGTAATTTTGTAATATGTTGTTTAATTAAGAAGGATGTTTATTTTCTTATCGACGGTGAATGCATTTATTGTAATTGAAGGATATATAAAGGAGAAGTATTTATTCTATTTTTATTATTTTATTCTACAAACAAATATTTATTTTTATACATTAGATTTGTGTATTCTTGGAGAATTGTAAAACAGAATGGTAATGAAAGAAATGATTTATTGTATCTCGTGATTCATTTAATATTGGTTCAATATTCTCAAGTACAATACTAGAAAATGTAATTAAAATAATTTCTTTTAAAATTTATTAAACCTAGAAAATATATTTATACTATGGAGTCTTTAATATTGTTGAAAATATCATTTTTTGAAAACTAAGATGGTGCAAAATTATTTGTACCATAATATTTTAGGAAGTTACTGCTAAAAAACTAAAATTTTATTAAATGTTTAGTTAAAATTTTAAACTTATAGGATTGGTTCTCCTAAAACTTTCTCGCACGATCTCTAATAAAACTATTACCACAGAGGAAGATTTACATTGCATTTACATACAATAGTTACGAAATATTAATGTCTAGCTTGAATTTAGCATCTTTACTGAATCTGTTGCGACTCCTTGGCGAGTTATTTGGTGGTTAATCCATGGTTAAGAAATGCAGTAAATAGATCTGAAAATATTTTTCGTATTTTAGATTATTGTATTATGCTATAACCATCCTGTAACTGCAAGTAATAAGTGGTTGAAGTTTTATCGGCATCAGGTGAGTGGCACGGCAGCGCATAAGAGACATACAGACAAACATTCTTTTTTTTATATAGATATACCAATAACGGTACAAATAAAGATACAATGACTCCCTCTAGATTTTCTGATATAGTATCTACAGCACATTTCGCGTCTACTGCTGAGATTTACAAGCTTTGAGTTAACACGATTTATTAAATTTCAAAGACGTCAGTTTTTTGTCTTTAAAGGATCTTTTTCCACACGCGTACAAGTAGTCAATTAGGTAGAGTCATATAAATAGGGATTTTACCCAAATTTGGCATGCAATTGCGTTTATCCTGATAACCTAACTTGTTATTGAGGGAAAGAATGCTTACTAAATAATTTGTAGATCATTCCTTTATCTAATTAGCCTTAAAATTTAACTCGGATTTACAATTTTGAGTTAACACGATCAGTTAAATTTCAAGGACGTCGATTGGTTCATTTTTAAATAATCTTTTTTAAGCATGCATAAATGCACAAAAAGTTAATTAGGAGCCATACAGTCATATAGAAGGGGAGCGAGCCCAAAATTGCTCATAGATTTACGTTTCTGGAGGTAATTGATTTTCAATCTTCCATTTTGTTATATTTTTGAGATATTGTTTCCTTATACATAATGAACAAATAGTGATGGATTTTTTTTCAGGAATTATTTCCAAGATTTAGTCGAAATCTATAATGGTGTTAGCGGCGATACAATTTCACAAATTATCCATCCAAACAGAAGTGTTTGTAAGTTATTTTGTTCAAGACAGACAAGCAAAATTCTATTTTTTCTTTATTAAATTCAAACTGGTCTAAAATCGAAAGATTTGTCAATATCGCGAAATTGGAGGATATTATTCTTTCTGATGTAGAAGGAATTTCAAGAATAATTGCACATTTTCTACTTTTCGAAAGATTAGATAATCTAAAATATTGTAAGAGTTGGGAACGAAAGTCGAATTTAAAATATGATAAAAGCAAGACAAGTTCGTGTATATAAAAATTGAAAAGGTTATCTGAGAAAAATGATCAAGACAACATATAACACTCGTTTAAAAACTAAATAAAATGGATACGACAAATATTTTTTTAATTAAAAATATTTGTATCGGGTGTTCTTTCACACGTTTAGAATGTTTAATGTAATTGATGATAAAAATTTAAAAGAAAACCTTTCTATCGAGATTTAGTTAAAAGAGGATTTAACTCATATAGGAAAATATTTGCACTTTTTTACCTATAAATAATAATTCCTATGTCTTAAAATGCATTTAAGAGTTCTGATTCACAATAGCAGTTCTGACTACTCCTGCGTAATGTCCTGTTCTTCATTTCATTGAAATGGGTTGTAGGTTATGTCTTAATGCCACATTTGAGTAAGTGAAGTGAATATATTAATATAAAATTCTTCACTTCATCTTGAAAGAGGTTAATGTCTCGTAATAGTCTAAAAATGTAAGTGGAACCTGTGGCATGACATTTTTTTACCCTCTTTCCCTCGTAATATATCAGTTTAAAAATGACATACATGCACTGTGTATCTCTAAAATGTCCTCTTAGAGTGAGGCCTGGAGACTATATGTTCCCTTGTCTCCCACCACCGCTTGGTTATTACCTATATGACCAGGGGAAGTGAAATAGAGCAATTGTTGTGTCCCGAAACAAAACTTTAGACGCCCTTCTATATTAGTAGCGAGTGAGGTATGACCGAGTGAGTAAAGAGTTAATTGGTACTCCGAGCAAAAGTATTAAGGAACGAAGGGTTCTAGAAATGATATAATACTCCTGTTGCCAATTACCCTTGTTTAGTTTAGTTTAGTTACATTAACGTCCCGTTTAGAGCAACACGAGGGCTATTTTGGGACGGACATCGTAATCTTGAACCAAGATCAGATGACGGCCAATTACCCTTGATAAATTGTTAATGGTAACTGAAGGCGAATTACACCCTGAGCTCTCACCACCTCTGGAATTGTGAGTAATCTTTTTTTTTCTGCTATTGTTTATTAGGAATCTATTCATATTTATGTTCGATGCAAATGCTTTGAATACATCTGTACTATCAAACAATCCTATTCCATGTCCTATTTCAACCTGACTTTCACTAAAATTTGGCATTATTTTCTCCGTTTAGACCTGGCAACCCTGTCTACCACAGATTCGCCGTCCTTGGGGAGGAAACGGAAAAGACGCAATCATAGCTCTCGCTGTAATTGGGGGAAGCAGGGCAGGGGGCTTAATAGCCAAAGGGTCCACTGGCTTTGCGGGGAAGAAGGAAAAAAAGACTTAAGATACAGCTTCTATCAACATTTTCTTACACAGTTCATTACTCTGGGGATTCTTTTTTCCTTGTCTGATTTCGCTGTCGATCGTTGCTATCCTAAGCGCAGAAAAAATAACATTTGACAGGAAATTACTACATCTGTAAGTCTAAGGAGGCTTCTAAGCTGAGAGTTTCAGAACCGTATAAATAAATACGAAACAGCCCGACACAATGACATAATGTTGCGACTTACATGTTAGAAACCATGGAACTACTTTCGGTTTCCTATTTTACATTTTGATCAGTTTTTGTTGCTTTATTTTATGTTGTCCCTGAATTGATATTTCATTCTCACAGTTTTCCTTCAACATATACTTCTAACAGCTATCAAAATAATATATAAATATATTATTATATATATAATATTATACAAATATATTATTATATAATAATATATATAAATGTTAAATCTTTACGCTTTTTAAATTGTGTAAATATCTGAATTTGCACTATTATTTTCAATTTTAAAAAATGGGGATCATAAAATTATAAATCTGGACTCATTTTAACCTAGCTCTTTTTTTTTCTTAGTCTTTTTTTACATTTTTTAGGCATTTTAGCTTTTAAAATTAATTTTTTTACTATAGAGAATGGACTTATCTTTATCTTCTTACCATTCTACTAAAATATCCTTTACTACAATATTTATTATCCTTTACAATATTTCACTTGTATTTTTTATAACCTATTTCTTCCTTCTCTTAGTCGTTTATATATATATTTTTTTAGAAATACAATTTAACTGTTAAAATTTATCTTTTTTTATGGAAAGTATAAATTTTTTTTTTTATTTTCATACCGTGTTATCAAAATATCCTTTGATTCACTATATTCCGCTTTAAAAACGCTTTAGCCTTGTTTGTGTAATAATTGGAAAATTAAAAATAATTTCCTAAAACAGCAATAAGCAATAATTTTTATGATATTTAATTGAAATATAATTCAATTATACATAGTTTTATAACACAATCTTAGTATCTCTGAGAATTATTTTGTTTTTTTAAAAAATATATTTACATTAAAAATTACAATAATATTAGTTATGAGAAACCTAGCCAAAATTTAGCAAATTCTTCTATTTCCAATTATATTTCCGAAAAAATATATTCTAATTTCTGTATTCACTTTATGTGTTTCAATCATCAAAACATGAGCTAGATAAAATCTTAAATATCCTACCAAAACCTAGATTTAGCGAAAAAATGGGAACCTAGTTTCTTTTTTTCTTAAATAACATGAATGCATTGCGTGAGCTTCGATCTTTCTGAAAACTCACACCATTATCTAATTGCTTTCTTTCTTCGTTATCTTTAATCTAATCAGCATTAAAGGAGGTGAATCCAGAAGCTGATTAGAGATTCCTAATTCTAATTTCACTCAGAAAATAGAACTATATTCAATAAGTGAAACGTCTATTAGGGTAACAATTCGAATTCCTATTTTCTTAAATATACTGCAAATTCTTAGTATAAAATAGCTTTTGATTTCTGTGGTAGATCAGTAACATAGGGAAAGCAAATGGCACCAGAGTCATGGTATCGTTCTTCGTCATATTTAATGTTAAAAAACTTATAATCGTGCTAATATTTTGCCTCCATAGCACCTCCTAAGTAACAGGCCTGCCTTTGCTTGGTAAATGAGGCAAAGAAAATGCATCTTCTAATTAATCAAAGTAAAACCAAGTATATGACGACTGCCAGTTTCAATGACACCTTACTTGAAATAGGAGATTACAAATTTGAAGTAGTTAATAGTTTCACCTGTCTGGGTTCTGAATTGAATACTGTTAATGATGTAACACCTGAAGTGCGTAACAGAGTTACTGCTGGTAACAGATGTTTTTATGGAATTTACAAATATCTAAAATCTAGTCTGATTAGCAGGAAAACAAAATTTTTGCTCTACAAAACTTTGATAAGGCCCATTGTAACATATGCTGCTGAAACGTAAACAATGACCTAAAGTGATAAAGAAATCTTAGCAGTTTTTGAAGGAAAGATATTGCGAAGTATTTTAGGAGGTATGAAATGTAATGACACATGGAGAAGAAGAACAAACTTGGAACTCTACAATCTATACAAAGAACCTGACATAATAAAATTAATCTCAATCCAAAGACTAAAATGGGCAGGACAGTTGATTAGAATGAAAGATGACCAAACCACCAAAAAGATCTTCGACGCTAAACCATCTGGAACCCGCAAAAGGGGTAGACCGAGGATCTGGTGGATCAAGTGTCTAGAAACAGATCTAAAAGTTCTCTGAGTTAATAACTTGTGAAGTCTATTCAAGAAGCGGGCAGCCTAGAATTCGATTCTGCGGAAGGCCATGGCCCACCCTGGGCTGAAGCGCCACTGAAGAAGAAAAAGAAGCACCTCCTAAGTTTAACCTCCTGAATAGATATAGCCTCCTTTTCCCAACGGTCACTGCACCTCTATGGAAGAGTCATCAAAAGTGGTCAAAACTGAATTTAGAACATTGTAATCTGAATACATCGGAGCAAAGTGTCATTCTTGGAAGTTGTTCAAGAAGAAATAGTGCACATTTGTCTTTCTTTTGGGGGAAACACGTCATTTTTACATTTCGCGTATAGCGGCGCCCTGGCATAAGGATAGTGTGTCCTTCTCGCGATTTGGATATCCCAGCTTTTACTCCTGGTTCGGGCATGGTTGTCCTTCCTTTGCGTTCTGTCTCTGAGGCTTGAGAATGTGCCCGTTCTTGTAAAAGAAGGAGTTGTACAAGCTACTGTGAAGCATGAAGTAGCTACTTCGTAGTCCTGGTCCTAGTTGGAGCTACCGCAAAAGTAGGAGGAGCTCCTTTCTATAAATTCCTGGCAGATAACTGCAAGCGTGCTTGTAATGTGTCATAAGTATCAACAACCTTTTCTTCTATATTGATAATAAAGCTCAATGTGTGTGTGTGTGTTGGCGCTCTACAGGCTAGACCGTTGGACCTACAGCTACCAAATTTGGTACATGTATACCTTGGAGGTCAAGAATGTGCACCTCGGAGCCCTTTTTTCGAATTTTTAATTAGAATTTGAATTAATTAAAATTAAAGCGACATTTCGACGTTTTTCCGCTATAACTTCCGAAAATATTATTGCACAAGCATGAAGTTTACATCAATTTAAAGATAAAAAAATTAGCTTTCTAATAGTATCAGTTTTTTAATGTAAAACTTGAGCATCTATTTTTAACGAATTTTTAAAGAAATATTTTGACCATGTTTTTTCAGTACGTGACCGGATAAAATAAAAGAAAAGAATGACGGAAGTTCAGATTTAAAAAAAAATAAAAAAAATAAAAAAACACTATTATTGCAAATCAAATCTAAAGAAATACAACTTTCAGCACGGGACTGGATAAAATAACATAAATATAAAAAGTGATATTTTCTTAAAAAAATAAATGCAAGGCAAAGGATTCTATGATCGTTTGCAATATCTAAATGATTAATTCAATAAATCTTCTTTATTTACAGTAAACCTGATTGAATTTAGACAGGATATGCATTGAAATCCCGATCTAATGGCATACTTCTATAATCATTTGCAATATCTGTATCATAATTCAATATTTTTTTCGATTTTTCGCTTTCTTTAAAAAGACATATTTAATATTTTGGCAACATCACCGATAGTTAAAACTGACTGATTTATAAAATTAAAGAATATTATTAGGAAAACGTGTTCTTTTAGAACTTTCCGTCCATCATCTTAAAGAAAATATTAATTTCAGGCCTATCAATGCTCGGAATTACTTCAAGGCTAATGAATATGTGATTTAATTGAAAATTTTAGAACGCATTACTCATGGTGAGCCATCTGGACTCCAAAGGCGGCTAGTATAGTAGTATAAGAGAAGAATCAAATGCGAATATCTACTTTCCTAAACACAAAAGGCATTTTTTTTAATATTATGTATGTTAGTCTATCAATCATTGAACATGATATCTCAAAAGTAAAACTTCGAGTCAGATTAATGAAATTTGATGTATAGTCTAACAATCAAATTCCTTGATTGTAATCAAACCTTGAATGAAATCTATTCAACGGAATACTTTCAGACCATTCACGTACAAATAAATTCAATAATTACAAAATGCCAAGATCCAGGTAGACGAAATTTAGTACGTTTTAATATCTAAAACAGATTCTTATCAAATTTTAAGCAACATCTCCTGAAAGATAGATTATTTGTCAGTCAGTACTTTTTGTATGCATATAAATGTAATAACTCTTTAATGAAATGACTAAAATCAATGAAATTTTGTATGTTTTGTGACTACAACAATAGTCAATGTTAAGTTTGGCTTCATTCGGTTGGCAAAGACGGCGTTAAAAGTACAAATTGACGATATGTTGGGTTTAAATTTTAGATTCATGGCAAAGATATATATTTTGTAACTAATGTTCAAAAAGATATTTGTTTTCGACTTTATCCAAAGTTCATGATTTTAAGTATGAGGTTTCAGAAAAGACCTTAATTGGCGAGTATGGGAAAAAGCTCAGGAAAAACCACAGTCTGACATCCCCCCCCCCTTTTCTTTTTCTTTCTTGAATACGAAATGTGTGGAAAGAATATAATAATCGTGATTTTGATAACTCGATATTTTGACGAATTTCTGCCTTTTAGACAGACTTTTTCATACAGATTTCAGGAAAATGTCCATCTATTTATCTATCTGTAAAAAATATAATTCAAAACCACTTTAAGTTAGGTAAATGAAATTTGGTATGCAGGCTTAAAACCAAATTTATAGGTTTGTATCAAATTTTGAGCAAAATTCATTTTGAGGAAGACTATCTGTCCAGCTGTTTGTATGTTAACAGGATAACTAAAAAAAAGTCAGAGTTAGACAAAATTTGATGTACATCTTTTATAGAGACGCATACCAATTTTTGAATAAAATCCAGTCACAATTTGACGTTTGTCGATTTATATTTTCAAAAGAATGTAAAAGTGCTGATTCAAAAACTTAATGACTTAAATATTAAATTTTTAAGCAATTTTGCTACTTTTCGGCTAGTTTTGTATCAATTTTTGTTTGAATCAAATAAGAAGAATGCGTCTGGTACCCAAATTCCATTTTTGAATAATTTAACATACATGTATTAGTATCCATAAGGTCAAGTAGAAGATTACACAATATATTCAATAAATATATCGTATCCCGTAGAAGTACATCGTTAAAATAAGTATTCCGTAACAGTTTGCACGCTAATAGATTAACATCATTATTGGAGAGAATCGAGAAAATATGAGAAGTACCATTTTGGCTGTTTATTTTTATTTTTATTTATTTATCTGATAATGTCACATAAAAGTGCATCCATGTCTTAGAAGAAGCTACGTTTCTTTCAGAGGAACAATTATAATTAGAGACAGGTCCGCTAATATATAACTTGTGATTACTTGATAGTAAAATTAAAATACAGAAGCAAAATTTAAAAAAATTTTCGGTCATTTTTTTTATTATAAACAGAAGGAATATATGTTTTACATGAGAGAAAGTTTCACAAAACATACACGAACAGCTTCTCATTATACTGAATTTAAAGAAAAATAGAATTATTTTTACCCCAGTAGATCAAATCAGCCTAGAAAGACAGAAAACCGTATAAGAAAGCAATAAAAGCCTTTATAAAACAGCGAGCACTGATATAATCGATCGTGCGACATCATCCCTATTGATAGCGGAATTCAGAATGGAAAAAACGTGTATGGGAAATGTTTATTTTTATTTATTTGTTTGATAATGTCACATAAATGTGCACACAAGTCTTAGAAAGAACCACATTTCCTTCAGAGGAACCACTATAATAAGAATTTAGTTCAGTTTAGTTATATTAAAGTCCCGTTTTAAAGCAACACGAGGGCTATTTGGGGACGCACCCCATAATTTTGAACCATGGTCAGATGACGAGGATGACACCAGAACTGGCAGACCCGTCTCCACACCAGTGGGAGGACATTTGGCCTGACAAATTTAACATGCAAGAGACCCCCTCACACGAAGGTTCTTCGGTGGATTCAAGTTTCTAACCTGAAACCATCCGGTTCCGGAGCTGAGACCTTGCTATCATGCCACGGCGGTCTATACTGCAATAAGAGGAACACTTGATATAAAATTAAAATACGTTACAAAACTTTAATAAATTTTCGGCTCGTTTTTCTTTTTCTTTTTCATGTTAAACTGGAGGAATATATTTTTCACATGAGGAAAAATTTCACCTAAAATATACACGAACAGCTTCACATTATGCGGAATTTAAAGAAAAAAAGAATCATTTTCCCCCAGTAGATCAAATCAGCCTAGAAAGACAGAAAGCCGTATAAGAAAGGATCGAGCGATAAAAGCCCTCATAAGACAGCGTGCACTGATACAATCGATCGTGCGACATCATCCCTATTGATAGCGGGATTCAGAATGGAAAAAAAATCGTCTGCTTTGAATACGGGAGTGGGCACGATCGATAGCAAAATCATTTTTCACAGCCATCTCCCCCTTCTTCAGCGATTAAACAAGATAGATCGACTGAATGCAGATTTCGTTAATATTCGCCAACAAAGAAAAGGTTTTTTTTACCCTCTCTTGTCATGCTTTGAAACTTTTTTTTATGAATGCGAGGAAGAATCATTCTACTGGGATTTAGGATTATATTTTGATTTAGTTAAAAATGTATGGAGAAGCAGTAAAGATTAGTTCATTTTCAGATTTTCATTTAGTCATTCTTTTTTTTCATCAGAATTAAATAATTTTCTATGCTTTATTCCGGAAAAAAGAAGCAGCTATTTCGTTTTTCTTTTATTCTAAAATGCATGATAAGGAATGATTTCTGGTTATAGGAATTATTTTAAAGCATCCGAATTAATGTTATTGAAGGAAACCGCATTCTGAGATTGATATTGCGTTTCTGCAAATTCAGTTTTGTTAGTTCCCACATTTTTTTTAAAAATTTAAATAAGAAGGTTTTTTTCCCAATAGGACTTTTTTATATTTTTAAAAATAATTTTTTGCAAAATGAAACAAAATTCCTTTTTAAAATGCACGTTTTAGAATTCTTCTTAGCATACATCTTTGAAAATATTTCTTAGTATTATCTTTGAAAAAATTCTTTCTTTTTTTTAATTAAACCTCTTCCTGTTTGGATCATACCTACCAATTTTATCTTAAACGTGCAAATAATTTACTTTTTTGGTGTAAATATACGACATGAAAATACATGCATCAAGCTTACAAAGCTTTCAGATATCACACTTAATATGCATAAATAGAAGTTGACTGGTTCAAAATTTGAAAATACGCATTAGATCTGAAAAGATTAAAAATTTCATTCATCTTGCTAACTGCAAATTCGATTTAAAGTACATACTCCCATTCCATTTATATTTATCATCAAGTAATTTCACCCAAAATTTGGCAGGTATCTACTCTTGGAAAAAAAAAGTCATCTAGTTAGGTTTGTTTAGTTTGCTTTTCTCATACGTAAAAAGATTTTATTTCAGACTGAAACGTGGTAAGTCTTTAAAATTCTGTCTGCAAATGATTTCATATTCACATAGTATCTTAAAAAACATATCTCTGTACTTTCAATGCTAGAATATAAAAATGCTTGCAACATTTTGTATATCCAATGACTTTGTACTGGAGAACGCAAATGACAATGCAACGAACCTAACTTGCTATGAACGTGAGATAACTCACACTTTTACTTATCTGTTCGTTTGTGGTATTTGTTATCATATTCAATATTTACTACTCAGAACAGGTTATAACTTTAATTGGTTACTTTTGTCTTGCAAAGGGCGGGATAACTTGGTTGGCAGGGCAATGGACTCATGTCAGTTAGGTTGCAAGTTCGAACTCGCCAGCCGAGGATTCCCCGTGTCTGGTGTTACTGACGCCAGTATAAATGTGTCTGGTCACCAAGTCCTCCATGTCCAGAGTAATACCACTGGGGATACTGGATCAGTGGTGATCGTTCTCTAATTCTGGTCTAAATTAAGTTATGTGGTTGAGTGAATGAAAATGCATGACTGAAGTCTGCCTCATAAAAAGGATTGCGACGCTTGAGTGGCAAAGTCGTACTCTTGGTCCTAAATGGCGCTGGTGTAAAAAATCGAGACGCGCCCTAACGGCTTAAATCGCTGTCTTCGTAACAGCAGGCTTATCCAACGGCAGGCGTTAAGCAACTTGAGAAACAGCAACAAAACTGATGTCTTACTCTTTTCATTTTTTACAACATTTTACATTTTAATGTCTATCTTTATTTTTAGAGTAATACGATTTATTTCGGTGATTAGAATATAAATAACATTGAACAAGTTTCCACGTTTGATTTAAATGATTCATTTTTACCACAGCTTTTCCACTGCAAAATTTTTCCCAATTTTACTGATACCGAAAGTAATTCTGTACTCATTATGTGAAAAATAGATGCAAATTTCGTTTGTTCTCTTTCATATATTTTGAAAAGAATGGCAAGAAAAGCTATCAGCTTCTAACTAACTAACACGTTCACAGTCATTACCCACGCCTGATATCAGGAGCATCTATCTAATTAGATTACCCCTTTTTTTGCTATCTTATAACTGCAGTAGAGAAATTGTCATCTAATAACATAGTTTGGTAGAATTACATATTATTTGTAACGCACAAGCGCGTCAGTGGCACCGAATATGTTAAAAAACGTCTTTCCCTTTGCTTGAATACATTGAGTCTCAAGAATTGTTGCGGATAATCTTGGAGTTATATCCACGTCTTCTTGCTGTGAGACATATGTCCCTGATAATTTATTTAAATGTACCGTAATATATTTTCATTCAAGTAGTGACTGTCTGTCAGATCGTTCTGGAGTCGTGACTTAAAATTACACCAAGAAAACCTTTGAAAAAAATATTCCTTTTGTCCCAAATATCTTATTTCTGGTTTGTAAGCATAATTTATAACTAAATGAGCACATTCAGTTAAAGAAGATTTCAGAATAACAATCTTAGAATTATGCAATTTCTAAAACAGTGAAATATAATAAAACATTTTTTTAAATTAATTAAAAAGCAGTGTTGAAATAAAAGTCATGGGAACCTGAAAAAACAGGAAAAGTTTTTTTTAACATTTTAAATGTGTAAAAATAGATTCTACTTGTTAATGGGCTTTGAAGCTTTTGAGGGGCAAAATTGATTTTTTTTATTTAAAATTCTGCAATATCTATTTTTTTTATTTGGTATGAATCTCCCACGAAACAATAATTTGTTAGATTTGATAGCTATAGGATTATCGATTTGGTCCATTGAGAGATTTGAACATTTTTATTCTTATTTTATGTTGTTATTGATATCTTACCATTTTAATAGAGTTTTAATAAATCATTAAATAAATTTTTCTTAATCTGTCTTACTTTTCAAATAATGCTATATTTGAACGAAACATTCACAAATTACTATACAAACAATAATTATTTGGATTTAAAAGCGCTATGTGCATGTAATTGCACATATTATGTTTTATAAACAATTCAGTTAAGCAACATGATATCTATACTAAATGGAATTTGCATAACTCGGGACGCCAATTTACTCGGCAAAAACATAACAATTAATAAGATCAGGCAATTTCTAATTAAATGTTCTTCCCAACATGCCTTTATATCAACAACTAACAATCAAAACAACAAATCAATTATTAATACAAAATTAGTTAATTAGGTAAACTTTAACCTTGGACTGAAAATTACCCTGTCTGAAATTCCTCACACACCGTGAATCTTATTAAAACCCTTCGATTCATTCAGGCAGCAACGAAATTACCCTGTTAAGTTCCAACATGTCCGATGATTGGATTCTGCCCTGAAACAAACCCCTTCCTTCCTCAAATGACCCCTGATTAGATGTCGACCATTAACCTTTCGTCGAACTACCGGAGCATCAATCAATAAGGGACCCGTCCAAATAACGAGACCAGCTGGCCGGTAATGATGTTCTTTGGTGAGCCGAGAACCAGCCGCAATTTATTTACTGCTTCCAGAGATCTTGAGCAACTTTCTTCAGCAAGGGAGTTGGAAACTCAGGAGGAACCACATTTTCGGATAGAAATAATGAACATGGAAAGAATTTTGATATACATTAATAGAATAACATACTGCACTAATTGGAAATTCCTAATGAGTATCGTACAATATGATGTTTTACTAAAGAATATAATACTAATTACTAATCATCAATTAAATTACCAATTACACAACTAATCATTAATTAAATAACCAATTACTACTCAATCTACTAGTCATTAATTAAATTACTAATCATAGTGCTAATCATTAATTAAATTACCAATTACGAATCACATTACTAATCCTTAATTAAATTACCAATTACTAATCGCACTGCTAATCATTAGTTAACCTACTAATACCTAAGCACACAATTAGTCCTTACTTAAATTATCAGTCACTAATAAAATTTCTATCATTCTATTTAGAGAGTCAATTAGAGAGTCAAAAAATGAAGTTTTAACATCAATTAATTATCAACGATAAAAATAATATGTACTTCTTACTTGGTTTCTATGCGAATCACCAAGGGCTCACTAAATTGAGAGACTGCTCGGCTTTGAAAAATAGATAAGAGTAGGAAAGTTATAGATATCTTCTATGACTGTGAGATAAAGCAGAATTATTTACGAACTAATAATCTGCTCTATGTTTCAGAAACTAATTCTGACTGTCTGCTAACTGACTAATTATTAGTATTGTGATTATTTTGTATAAATAAAACACAACTATATTTTTCTCTGAAGATCCTCAAAATGGAATCCACCCATTACATTAAATATGTTAAACTTTTCCAATTATATATATGTGTGTGTGTACATACACATGCAAAGATTATACAGACACTAAATGCCATACTGCCGTTGCACTACATGATTTCTTGATTTCTTTTAATTTGGCTAAGTATACTGACCTAAGGGAGATTAGCCCCCATATATTTTCCTTGGTTTATGTATGTAAACAGTTCATAAAAGTTAACTCACTCTGATCGATTACCAAATTGGTTTTAATAAAGTGTTTATATAAGTACTCACTAACATTAAGAAAACACCGAAATAACTTTGTATTTCGGAAAAAAGTGAAGGAAGATCTCCTCTCAGAAGATATTTTTTACGTTCTTATTTTCTCATTTTTTACGGTCTTATTTCTTCACTTAGGAAATTGATATAAATATTTGATATCCACTTCCTAGCTTGTAATTTCATTTTGCGGTGATTTTAAGAATGCAGATAACACAAATTTCAATAGAAGTAACACATCCCGCTCCCTCTTTTTGTGTTTATTATGTTTATGTGGAGTTTTAGCTGTTTCGTAGGAAGTGAATCTTTTAACTGATAAAAATGTATCGTACATAAAAACAGCAAACAGTATTCGGCATTTATTGTAGAAGGATTTTCTGTCACCTAAATTAAGCCATGTATAAAATGAAAGAAGGCAGAATTTACACAATTTGATCCAGCACACATATATATAGCAGGGTCATTCAAATTTGGAAAAAAATTATATATATATATATATATATATATATATATATACATAATTTCTAAAGCGGGTTTTTTTTTTTGAACATGTGAAAGAACTTTAGAAATTAAAATTTCCTCGGCCCACATTTTATAATTCATTTACTCAAAACAACAAAAATTAATACACAAAGAATTCTTAAGCCAATTAGGAAACAGCAGCTTTTACCGATAATGCATGACTTAATTAAAGAAATCCAAATCGACTCAACCCTAAAATACCCATAGATGGAACTCAGCAACAATCGCGACTTCTTCGCGCGGAAAACAAAAGCGGATGCTCCAAAAAAAATTCTTTCAAAGCAACTGAAATGGAAAGCAAATCACTTAAGGAGCTAAACAAAAAGGAATGTTTTTTTCTCGTTTTATTCATGGAAAGTGGCACGAAAATATAAAAGAAGTGGGGGAAAGACAGAGAAGTAAGAAGGAAAAAAAAAAAGGAAATCTAACTGTGGAGTTGTGGGAGGAAAAAAGTGCGTTTACTGGAATACAGTTAGATGAATGACTGTGCTAGGCTGCACAGCGTTCTAAACAACTTTATTTACGGCGAACTCCAATTCCAGAGGATCCGTGGAATTCAAGAAACTATTTTTTCACGCGTCCCCCAGAGGCAGACCCGTAGATTGAATGGAGGATTTAAGAAGTGAGTGCGCGAGATTAGTAGCAAAGTGCTGCACCCCTTCTCAATTTGTGTGGGCATCCCAAGGGGATTCGAGCTCCACTCCAGAAAACACAACAGGATTAGGGTTAAAAGGGGGCGGAATCTCCCTTGCTTTTGGTGCTGAATTCTGCCTACTAGATTGAAATTCCCCCTTTATTTGCTTAAGTGAATTTCTCTTCGCAGTTGGTAGCCCGTGAACTTAATGGGAGTGTACGGTGTGCACCAAAGTGTCTAATTTCATGTTCCAGTCTCTAAGAATCACTCTCGAGATAATTATATTGTCTCTTTCCTTTCTCTCTTACAAACACTTTTTTTTATTTCCAAGAATGTACATTCATTCAACAAAAACGTAGGTATATATTTGCTTGTCTTATCTGTTTGGGTTTACGATGTGCGAATTTGTTTTCTTTGCGAATATGCTTGTTGCATGATATTCCGATGTTTGCCTGCTACTTTAATTCGTATTCCACTCCCTAAAAATTCCTCAAATGTAATTTTATTACGTTTTTTCACTTTTTCGTGATACGGAGTGGTAATGTGAGATGAAGTGGAAGAAATTAAATCCCTTAAAACGTCCATGTCGTTCGACTACAACATATTTGATATGTAGGGCACCTCCATATATAAAGCGGTATTCCTATATAGAGGGGACGACAATAGTTCGAGGTATCTTTTAGCCTGAAATGGCTTGGATTATTAATTTGGGTTTCTATTGACATTCTAATCTCATGAAATATTAGTGACTGAAATTGACAAAAATTACTTTTCTCTTAATATCTGATGATACTATGAGAACTTCATTGCTGATATTCAACCACGCAAATAGAAAAAAAAGAAGATAATTCCACTAAATACCTTTTGAATACAAAATTCCTTTGTATCTTTAGAGATTTAAAATGTATTATATTGCTACAATGAATAAATATGATGAGCGAGGTATTGTTAT
This sequence comes from Argiope trifasciata, assembly GCA_026543055.1. Classification (NCBI taxonomy): domain Eukaryota; kingdom Metazoa; phylum Arthropoda; class Arachnida; order Araneae; family Araneidae; genus Argiope; species Argiope trifasciata. Next base: position 48,633 of record JAPMOQ010056230.1, read on the forward strand.
AAGCAACAATGTTTCCTTTTATGACAGAAAATTCACAACTGAATTCCACCGAAAACGTTAAAAAAGTAAGCCTAGATTTCATATAAATGTGAATTTTGTCAAGCTGATATCGTTAACTTAACATGAAAATTGAAACACTCATTGAACTTGGTATTCCTTGGGTTGATTAAACATTAAATGTTCACTAGGAAATGCAATAGATCAAAACAATATCAGTACATTCATTTTTTAAGCAAAAATTGGACAGACGATTTTTTAGCTTTAAATTTATTAACTCAAAGGTATCATAATTTAGCTATTGATTCACTTAGATCAATATTATTATTACTAAACTTAACTAAACTAAACTAAAACCAAACTTTAAATAGGGAAACTGACTTCAAAGTTGGAAAAACTATGGCTAATATCATTTACTTTGACAAATAATATTTAACTTTGAACAATGACTTCAGTTTAAAAGAAATTAAAAGCTCAGAACAAAAAGAATATTCAGGAAAAGTTTTAAAATTGTATTTGTTAATGTAATTTTGTTCTAAAATAGAATTTATTTCAAATTCTTTAAGTGAAAATAATATTTATATTCGTATATTTTGAAACTCGAGAACAATTTGGCAGTGTCATTCAATTTTGTTCAGAGTTTTCTGCCTTTTAAAAAGATTTAATTTCATTTTATACTAAACTGGATTCAATCGACAGCCTGATACGGCTGACAAATAACATGCAGCAAACGTCCTGGGATATCATTACGTTATGATAAACCGAAAATTCAACTCTCGGCGAAGTTATTATTGGGCAGATAAAGCTCATACATAATATTTAGAACGTAATCAACCAAACTGTAATGATTTTCCAACTCAATTACATAAATCTTTCAACCTCACTATGGCTGGAAATGATAAACGAAATGTTGCATCGAGAATCAGGTTCAATAAATAATGAGGTTGCCTTTGTAATTCCATATGTATATGAAATATTTCCGTGACTAATATTTTTATCATTAACAAAATGTTTACAGCAGTGTATCTAAATTTAATCGCAAGTAAAATAATTTTAAGATAAGCGAAGTGTGTATATATTTGTAAATTATTTCATGGTTCATTATTAAATTTTAGAACATTTATATTGATTATTTTAAAATTAAAAATTCATGCTACAAGACTTTTTCTTCATTAAAATCTACCCACTCCTAAACGGAATGTTTTTATTGATGTTTGCAGAGTTTATTTTATTTTTCAAATTAACTATATCTTAAATTTCTTGAATGAATTTTGTTACCGCTGGATTATATTTTTCTATTTTCTGTTTTCAAAAAGTGTTTACAAGAGGCAAAATAATAACTTTCTAACAGGAAAAAAAATGAATGTCAATTTACATAAGTAAATCGAAAGTTATTTCATACACACATATATGCTTTAGAAAAAATACGTATAAAATTACCCACCGAATACTTATTGACTCTCTCACGGCACATGAAAAAGCCAGAAAAATCTCGAGGAAGAATAGTACAGGATAGTTGCGTCGAATACCTTTTCACGCGGCGAGATCCACTCCATAGTAAACCATATTCACAAATACCAAGACCTCTTCAGGGATACAGACTGACTGAAACCAAAATGCCAGTTGAAATCAAATGAAATTACAGCTTCAAAATGCTTAAAAGTGTCGTTCTCAAGAAGGAAAACAAAACCTCAGGACCCAGACCGCTGCTACAGATTTCTAATTCTATAATGATTGTTTATTTGCTGATACATGTCACACACTTGTTCTCAATGTAATTTATCAATATTTTGTTTTCTGTTAGTAATCTCATTTCCCTGTAAGTTCAACCCATAGTCACCATTTGTTTAAGTATTATTATTCCTTCCATCTAATTATAACCTTATCGAAAAATTGAATACAGTCTTGTAGGATTTGATACCAATGGGATTCTCTCTGGAGATACCTGGCCGGTTTGTGGTCACTCCCTTTCTTTCTTTCTTTTTTTTTTTCTTTTTTTCCATTCTATGCTCATCCAGCTGGTTAGATGACATAGTGTTATAAGCACCGGGGACACAGAATGTCGTTCTGTTATGTATAACATTACCCTCCTTATTATTGAAAAGTTGCAGTTTACTTTCAACCACATGGAATATTCTTTAAATAAAAGACACATTTCTTTATTTCTACAACAGACAAATTTAGCTTTGGAAAAATATTTAAACTATATTCATTGCATACCTTTTCATCTATTTTTCAAATGTAATTAATTTCACTTTGATAAGATATGAAACAAATAAAATGTCTATAACTGGCTTATAAAACTTAATAGACTTTGAAGGAAATACTTGACCTCTGAGTTAATTGAAAATTCTGTAAATATGTAATGTAAAAGTAGTTAAGTATTGCGCCTGCGTCCTGCAATGAAAGAATTGTGTCTTTCCCATGATCTGGGAGCCCCGGTTTCAAATCCTAATTCGGGCATGATTGTTCTTATGTGTTCTATATGTGAAGTACGTGAATGCTCCTTCCCCTGGAAAAAGGAGTTGCGGAAGAAAACATGATGCATGAAGTACGTAAATGGTAGTTTTTTTCCCTAGTTGGCGCTATTGATAAACATGAAACGCTCACACCACTTAAATCGCTGACAAATAACTGTCAGCGGATTTGTAAAGTGCCATAAGTCACAATAGTTAATAAATTGCTAAATGAATCAAGTATTCTGATTAAAACAATAAGTATTGCAATCAAGAAATTGCATTCTGAATTATTGAAATAAAGGATACAAGAAACTTTCGACAAAAAACTTCAGCAAATGTATCAAAAATGAATATTGTCTGTGGTGTAAGTTGCATCATAAGATTTTATACAATTTCTTTTTGTCATCTAACCTAATAATAAAAAATCATGCTAATTTGTCAGTTAAGCTATTTAAAAAAAAGTCAGAAGTTTATACAAAATTTTTGTACTTGTGACTTTAAAGTTCTTCTTCATACTAGTTTTAGTACAAAAGAGAAAATGATAAATTAAAGAAGTCACAAATTACGGAATTCAGTCACTGCCTTGCTTCTAGTCAGAAACATGGAATAAAGCAATTTTAATAAATCAAAAATCCAAACAATCCATAAAAAATAAATCCATCACAAAAATGGAATGAATTTTTCTCAATATTATTTTAACAATATGAAATAATCCTTCAGTTACCTGTATGGAAATTTAAAGAAAAACTGAAAAAAATTTAAGAAACTTTTGCACAATATATCTTAAATTATCATTCTGTACAAAAAATTTGCATAAAAGAGTTTGTAAATTAGTTTGCAGTTTTCTTGACCGAAAAAATTCCAGCATAAGATATTTAAAAAAACAGTCATTTGGACTATAGGAGAACAATATAATCTGTTGCCTCAAATTCCCATTGAAAGAAAAATTAAATTCTTTTTCACAATCCTTTTATCCAATAAATCAATTCTTCAATTATTTTCAAGAACATTCGAACTAAACTATGCCTTGAAAAAAGTGATATTTTGTACCACAGATAAGTTAGTTCATAACATAAGAGAAATGGGTGGTGGTGGGAGTACTTCCCAAATATAGCACAATTTTCTTCTTATGGCATGTTATGAGAAAGAGAAAAAAAAAAACTTTTTTTCTCTTAACGAGGTAAATACTTACGCAGCTTCTTTGTAAATCTTTTTTTTCCTTGCCGTTTGTATCTGTAGTCCCAATTAAGGACGGACATCTTCTATTTTCGCTTGGTTGAAGTAAGTCCCAACGGTTCAGACTTCTTTCTAGCCGCCTTGCACTTTGTTCCAGTTTCTTTAAAGCCTCACAAGCTTTTCAGATCTACTCAGACTCAGTTTTTATGTCACTTTGCAGAAAAGAGGTGCTTTTGTTTTCAGCAACGAAATCAACAGCTTTGGGATCGACGTGTAAAGAAAAAGCACTTCAATTTCTTCTAAGGAACAAAATGAGATTTTAAGTCTTCTGAAGAAAGATCTAATTTGGGTTATTCACTTATCCATTTGAGGATTTATTTTTATTTTTATAGTAAGTGTTAAGTACTTCATTCTCTTTTTCAAAGTCATCCCTTCCACCCACCCAAAAAACATCTGTGATTCGAAAATTCAATTTAAATAATAAAAATGTTTCAGATTAATAGGAAATTCTTTATCCCTAGAAATTTCATGCGGAATGATGTTATTGTAGTCAAATAATAGTTTCAAAAAGATGTAAGATGTATATATATGCATATAAAGATAATTTAGTCATAATTTATGCTCGAACAATTACGATGCGTTGGTCTACATTACGACTCTAAAGCAGAAAAGCAAGAAAGAGAGACAGACAGAGATTGAAATATTTTCCCTTGAATATTTTTAGAATAAGATTTTGATAGGGATTTCTTGTATACGCTACTATGTATTATAGGAAAATCTGGGTATCTTTTTAAAATGAGCTAAACATGAAGGATTTTTATCCCTTAGCTTGGAGAGTGAGGAACTGCAGAAGTAGGCATTTTTATAAAGCGCGTGTTGAAAATATTTTTTAAAAAGTTGGAATTGGATCAGGAAATAAGAGAACATATTAGAATGAAATATATATATATATACTTTTAGTTATACAAACCATATCAAGAGTTATTATTGTACAAAGATCTCGAGATATAGATGAATGATAAGTAAAAAAAAGAATCCATACGTAGTTTTCATTTTAAGGCTATAAATTTGTATAAAATTTTAAAATTTATTCAATTAAATGTGTTTCGATTAAATGCAAATTCTTGAAAACTATATTTTGGTAAAATGAAATCAATCTGTGGAAAGTTTACTTAGCTGTCATTCTAAGCATAATTTGGTTTATGATTTTTATATCACCGTTGAAGAGTTGAATAAAAATTTTCATATAAATCCATAAATAAATTTATATTTATGAGTTCCTAAAACGAAAACACTGGACACACAAATGCTAAATGTTTTCCATTATCTTGAAATGCTTTATTATCTTTTCTGGTTAAAATAATTTGAAATTTTTTCTTTATTTTATTACAGGGAACCGAAATCGATTTCGATAAAGATAACCAACACATTTTGTTTACACTTTACCCTTTTTGAAACTTCAGAAATTAATTCTTGACTTTTTTAAATAAATAACTTAATTATATATTGCCTTTAGACTAATTTAACCTATTCTTATAAAACGGAATATCACTTTAAATTTAGTGTTATTTTTGGAGAGCTTATTCTTGAAAAAAAAAAAAACAGAAAATTCTCAACTTGCAATACTTTTGACCATATATATATATATATATATACATATATAAGAGAGAGAGAGAGAGCAGCGAAGTAAATTTGTACAATCGAAAACAATTCCTTTGCACTGAAAAGAAAAATAAAGAAACCCGTTTCAAACAATGCTGCACAATGAGCTTCTTTTAGCATGTTGTGGAAACGAACTTTTTTTTTTCTCACTTGATGAGATAAATACTTACGCAGCTGCTTGCGAGATGCATTTTTTTTTCTCTTTCCATTGCTATTTCTCTACCATTTTTTTTTCTCCTTACACTCCCAATTAAGGTCAGACGTTCTATATCTTCGCTTGGTTGAAGTAAGTCCCTACGGTTACGATTTTTTTTTCAGCTGCCTTGCACTTAGTCTCAGCTTGTTTAAGCTCATCGGGCTTTCAGACCAAGTTTTTTTTCTTTCTTTTTTTTACTTTCGGAAAGCGGGTGTCACTGCTTTCATCAACTAAATCATCAACATTGTGTTTTATGCTTACAAGAAAAGCATCTGCACAACCGAAAAACGAAACAAAAATTTCTGTGATTTAATTTTGGTTATTTATTTGTCCGATTCCTATTTTGCATTTTAAATTAAATATTCCATGTACATTTCATTAAATTTAATATCAATATTGTACAAAGTTCTTCAGATTGTAAACGTGTTTTTGAATTTTATATTGTTTAAATGTGTAACCTTAAAATCGCCATTCACAATATTTATAACTTAAAATATGTAACGTTATTATTTCGCAACGAATTTGCATTGTTTTATAACAATAGCGTATAGTGCAAAAAATTAAGGAGAGAGAATGAGTTTGTGTTTAAGATATTCCTCTAGTATAAATATTTTACTAAAGCGCTTGTTAAATCATAAAAAATCTCCAATGACAAGAACTATTTTCATTGGACAAAGAATTTCCTAAATAAATTATCAATTACTTTTAAATTTGTCATTTATAAAACCTCAAGTTTCAGAATATTAATATCAGAATAGTTTAGGTTTGGTTAGGTGGAGTTTATTAGCACAAGAACCATTTTTGCTTAAACTGCGTCAAACATGTGGTGAGATTTACTCTTATTTTAAAAGAAACAGGTTACGAGAGATCAACTGAGTTCATTTCATGTGAAATAACTGATGAAACACAGAAATTATTATTATTATTATTATTCAGGTTACAAAATTTATCATTTAGTGTACAAGACAGCGAAAATTAAATTCCAATAAAACTCGACAAGGATTCTCCTGGCAGACACACAATAACAAATAATGACTTTTATTAACACAAAGACAAGAAGACACTGATGTAAAATACAGCCTATACGTAAATAAGCGATACACAGTAGCACTTTTAACAAACAGAAACCCACAAATAGTAAACAACTACAGCAGTAATCAAAGCGGTCAAATAGAACACAGCAGGAAGAGAGAATCCTCGTGACCATATAATAACATTTCTCCAAACACCTGCTATCGTTCACTCTCTCCTTACTTTATCTGTACAGAACTACCGACTCACTACTATAGGCCTGACTACTCAGCACACGAGCTAGATGCTGCTTCAGTATTTGTCTCCTAGACTCAGGGCATAACTCAATTATCAGACCACTAATTTTTTTAACTCCACTCAATACTTGCACATCGCTGGACTGATCCAACTAATTCGTTGTTGACTAACCGTATGTCACTTCGAGTTACTTCGGCTTAGACTACCTGTTTTTATAGCTTCGAAAACATTGGAGAAAAAATTCTAAGAAACCGTCATAATTCTTTTATTATTGGTCTTATCGTCAAAATAATCCATTTTGACACCAAGTCCGGCAATCACTGATCCGATATTTGATTAGCATCCTAAAAAAGCTGATCTTAAAACTATCTTTCCAGTGATGGCATTTATTGTGCTGGAAGCAACATCGAAAATTTGTAACAATGTGTTTAACGACATTTCTATTATATACTTTTATTTAATTTATATACCATAATAGAATTCTTTAATCGATACGTCATACTATTTTTGAAGTCTTAGGATTTTTGGTATGTATCCCAAATGTGCGCTTTCTGTACCTAGTTTGATATTTTCTGCATTTGATTCTTAATTCGTCTAGATAACAGTAATAGATTCATATTCATCTAGATATATTAGTAGATATCAAGAAGAAGAAGAATTGCTATTAATGTTACAAGCTTCGTCAAAAAGGTAAAAAGAGCGAAAAATAAATGCAAGTGTTGACATTGCAATGGATGGCAAAGTATAATGTAATAACTACAAAAAGATTTATTCCACTACTTATCACAATAGTTGTAGACGTTTCACCCTCTGATGTCTTTGCAGATCCTATAATAACTTCAAAATGATTTCCGGGCAGGTTCGAAAATATCAGGCTCGCTTTTTATGTTTTTTCTGATACCTTTCTTTTTTTTTCTCTATACTCTGCGCATTTAAAGGGATCATATACACATTTTTTGGTAAAATAAAACTCCATTACATTTTATTGGACTTCTATGACAGGAAATATCCATTAATGTTTAATAAAATTATAATTTGAAGATATTTATTGTTATTTTTTAACATCTCGTATCTGATGAGCTTTTGAACTTGTTTAAAAGATCGTTCTGTACATATAATATTCAAATATCGCTTTATTATGTTCAATGAGAAATCGTTGGAATGAATTTTCCATGATTTAACAATGAAACAAAATATATGAGGATCTGTCAATTTGGGAACAGGACTAAAACTGTTTGATTAAAATACTTTTTGGGGATTTTAAGTAAAAAATAAAAATAGTATTATTCAAACTGAAATTTCTGAAAATTCGTTAAAAAAAATAACAGATCATCAAGATCACTGTCTTGAGACATTATTACTACTATCCAGATTTATCAGCAATATACCTGAAGAATGATTTATAATTTAAAAATATTTTAATGAACAAATAATAATTCATTCAATGCATATTTTTCCAACAATGCATATTTTTCAATACACATTTTTATAGCAAACAATATAAAAGAAATAATGAAGGGAAATTAAGGCATTTTCTTTTCAAAATTCAACAAAATAATAATTGGCACACATTTTAATTTCTTACTCAGCAAGCTTTCTGGTATACAAGTATCGACTGACTGTCAGAAAGTGATAATTAATAAGATAAAAAAAGACTACAAATGTAATTTGTTGTGTTGGTAAAGTATTCAGCTGGGAAACGGGTGAATTGTTGCATTATTTTTATAACATGAAGCTACTTTAATGGCTATTTAAATACTTATGTTATCTGCTTATATTAAAACGAAGAAATGCAATGTGCTATCAACTCAAGCAAAACTTATTCCTTATTTTCGGTTATTTAGTTATAACTTAAAAATCAATAATGATAATTGAAGATAATTTAGTGAATTACATTCTTGGTTAAATTATCTTTTATATTGTTTTAATCATATTGTTATAATTACTGCAGATGCTTTGAGATATCAAATTTCCAAAATACTTTTTCAAACATTCCAATATGTCAAAAATCCTTTTTTCAAAAGATTCCATAATTTTAACCAGACTAGACAGTAAAATAGGATAATATACATGAAAAGCAATTTTTATGAACTTAAGATAAAGAAAAAATCATATTTAAATTATGAAAGTTATTTATAATAATTAACTAGAAAAAAATTTAGTGTAAATAAAAAAAATTAAAAGATAAATATGCACATTCTAAATCCTAATTCTTTTAATATATTGTTTATAAAGCACATCAAAATTATGCGTGTGAAAAAAAATTAACATTTTATATGTTCTTTGACCAAACAGTATCCAGTCATAATGGACCAAGATTACCACTCCAGTTCTTCTTCATGCCTAATAAGAAAATCCCCGATTCACAGATGAGTCATAAAACATTTTAATAGCTCCACACTCTCCGCAAAGCTAATAAATTCATTTTTATACGCTATAGCGGTTAAGTAGGGAGAACCCCCAGAGCACTGTATTTTACGCTTCGAAGAACCAGTGAGCTCATGAGCTCTATCTTTAATACTTATAACTTTGTCCTATTACAATCTTCAGACACATAAGGACGGGCACCCTCGAGGCAAAATGTTTATTGTTTGAAACGCTTGCTAACTTTTAGGGCTATAAAATGTTGTATTTATAGCACCGAAGGGATTGCCAAGAAATGTATCTAATTTTGTCACAGCTTCAAATGATCCTTAATTTTCAACATAATTGTTGAGGCATAAAAGGGGGCACTTAGAACTATTGGTTGTTGCAGCTGAATAAAATAAATTGTGGTGTGGGATTGAAGTTTACAGAGATTCTGAAGGAGCTAGTAAATTTTATGATAATAATAAACATACCCACTAAAAAATTATGTTATTTAACCAAATCGCTCTCTGTTAAATGTTAGGTAACTAAAAATATTCGAAAATAAGTTTTTCCCTTCATTTGAACCATTTACCATCATCCTTTTTCTTTTGGTACTAAACATCACGGAATATTATTTTAATCATTATGTGAGGTTATTTTTTAACTCAAAATAATTAACGCTATATTTGTTTAGTTTAAAACATTCAAAGAAAATGAGATGACACCGTAAGGAAGGTTTTTAAAATAATACACTAAACAAGATTTGTTTCCTGGAATCTTTTTCGCTCGGATCATTTAATATTGATTAACAAAAGCATTTCAAGAAATCACCAAAACATAAATAAATTTTAGGTATCAGTACTCATTTATTTTACTACTTATCCCTCCCTCTTTTATCAAAAATCAGAATCTGCAGTTATGTAAGTTGAGTATGCCCCAGCTACTACGTCACAGGTATACGTCACTTCGTCAGAAGCTACTACGTCACTCCAGTCATAACCTATGTGACTGAAGATCCTTTCAATGCTCTTTTTAATTTTACTTTTATGCTATTAGTTAATCATTTATTGTAACGCTTTAATTTATTGTAATTACAAAAATAAATTTTTAAATAATTACTCAATAAAAGCTGGAAAGTTTAATGATTTTAAACACAATTTCATGAAAAGGTGAGGATGTAATTTTTAGATATCAATGCTCATTTTTTCCTTCTTCTGTTAATAAGTTTTTCTTTGTTCTATTTCCGCAGTTCATTTATTCCTTCCCGTCATCTTAATGTACAATCTGCTGTTATGTAAGACACGCATACTCCAGCTGCTAGACGTTTACGTCACTTGTATTCTGTGTAACTGAAAATTCTTCCAATGCTGTTCTTAATTTTTCTTTCATATTTTTAGTTGATTTTTTACTACAATGTCTTTGTGTGAGTGTGTTACTGTATGAATAAATGTTTTTGATGTTTTGAAATATTCGTTGCCTAAATCTCCAACAGTAATCATGAAAGGCCTTTGGAAAAAAAATGGTCCCAGGTTATTTTTTTCCTATCTGAAAAAGTTGAAGTTAAAAATTCTATGAGAAGGTATATTTAAAGCCCTATAACAATCAACTAGCTTTCATCTTTTAATAATTCTAAACATCGTCTACAATTATGAATGAGGATTTATACCTTATAAAGCTTTATTAACTTGTTTTCTGAGCTATCTTTTTATTTCCCAGACGATTTAACAATTAAGCATAAATTCACATTCTCTCTCGTTTCCTTTAAAAAGTTGACGAAAATTAGTTTTATCATTCAAATAATACTTTATTGGTTACTAACTTACCTTATTTTGAAAAAGGAATAAATGGCTTTTCTAATATTTCTTCCTTTACCCAAATTATTCCTCTATTACTTACTCAGATCGGTTTTTATTACTGTTGTTTTCGGCAATTAAACCAGAAGCAATGAATTAGCACATTTAATATCATTTTGGGAATTCATGATTATTTTTTATGCTTCTGTTCTGTAATTAAATAACGAATTATGACACGTAATTATTATCTAACTAAAAGTAATTCAAGTAAAAATTAAATTATGTTTTAAAATATAATTTCTGCAGTAGAAAAAAAGGATGGTATACCATGTGTATGAATGTTGTATATAAACTGACTATCTATCTATTCCGCTGTTATGGAGGTGACATCTTAAAATGGCAAGAATATGCTTACCAATCCCATTTCTCTCCTTCTTTCAGGGCTTGATATTTTTAACTACATAAATATGGTGTAATGACCAAAAAATAAAATTTACATGTTAAGAGAATTAACTGTTGGATAAATAACATTTCTTAAACATACATATATAAATACATGTATCAATTAAATTTTTACATGAAACAATAGTTTCTCATAATTTGATTATTTTACAATTCCTTTATTCTATTATTTAAGATAAATTAAAATTTGTCTTTTAGTAATCAGTTCAACATTTTTTTGAATTTCAAGGAAAGAATTTAAACTCCTTCATAGATTATTACAGCCAGCCTTTACCTTTATATACTATTGAATTTATTTACTACTATATTAATATTATTACGTCTATTTCCTATTTTGTAAAGGGAGTAGCGCCGTTTTTTCATTTCAGAATGAAATAAAAATGCTTTGCATTTCAGTTTTAGAATATTACAGTTACTTATCTATTTCTAGCAAATATTCATTGTCAGATATGATTTGAATCTTTAACTGTCAATTTAAAATGGAAAGCCTATTGTTAACTTTGTGATAATCGTAATATTACTTTCTATTCTAACTGAATGGAACACAAAAATTTTAAAAAATTTATTCTCATATTTAACAATTTACAGATCAGGGAATGAAAGAGAATCCACACGCAGGTCCATTAAGGGCCTACCATATGGGTAATTTTTCAAACTCTCTGAATTTGAATGTTTCTAATTAAAATGGTACCAAAAGATGTTCGGATTTTGCACCACAAGAATCGTCGATCGAATTATTCGGTAACAAATTGGGAGAATCAATTCCTAAGAAATTAAGCCAAAAATTTCACACTTCTGGCAACTAGTTGATGGACATATTCTTCGTCTTTCTGCTTGAAATTGTTGGACTTATTCTGAACTGTTTTTGTTGGAAATATAATTTTATCAAGGCATCATTAATAAATAGAATTTAGCTTGTTATTTGTTTATTCCATTCCAGAAATGGTAGACGTCTTCAAAATAGTTGATAACTGATAACTGGTTGATAGATGTACTCTTCTTCTTCCTCTTTAAAATGGTTGAACTAATTCAGAACACAGATATTTGTTAGAAAATTAATCCAAAAAAGCATTTTTTAATAACTATAATTTTACTTTTGTTTGTTTATTTCATTCAAAAAATGCTAGACGATTTCTAAATTTTCTGACTTAAAGAGGCAAACATACTCCACGATTCTGTTAAAAGATGAGATTTCCACTCTTGGGTAAAAAGTTATTCTGAATTGGTGACGGAAAAATTAGAGACGAGGTGCTTATTCTAATGTTACATTATCATCTAATTACATTTGTTCTAGAAGAAATATCGTATAATTTCAAGACGGAATGTTAATGTTAAAATGAATTTAAGAACATCTTTGATAAATGACTCCACAAAATTTCGTTTTTAATCATTAACTGGTCTGGATTCTGTAAAAAAGGGTCATAAACTATTTTTTCTGTTAGGAAAATAAATCACTTTAAACATTGAATTATAATTTCGAATATAAAATATGTATAAATACACATTTATCAAAAAATTACAAAGCAAGGAAGTTATCATTTATTTTTCAAGATTCAATTCCATGTATACCTTTGATTTATTAGTTATCTTTTACCAATTAAGAGAAAAAAAATTTCTGTAATATGGATTCTTGCAGAAACAATTTATATTCTCGCTACCGGGTTTTTTTATGTTTTCGTTATTCTTCTAAATTTAATGTTTCTTTGTTATTTGTTAACTGCTTTTTATAGTTGGATTGGCGATGTTATTGGAAGCAAAATTTCCGAAAATATTAATTTAAGAAGTAAAATATTGTTGTTTACCGATTTAATAAAAATTCATACTATCTACTGAAATATGTAATATTATAAGAAAAAAAGGCTAAGTAAAAAGAGAGAAACAAAATCAATCACAGCTTTAATTATCGAAAATTTCGATCACTGTTGACTCCAGAAGGTAAATTTTACCTATTAGTATATTTGAAACCAAATAAATAAACTTATACTTCACAAAAAAAACTGAATTCGCAAATTTTTTTTGAAAGATTTGGATATTTTTACAAAACAAAGGAAAAAAATTTGAAGCAACAATAAAGAAGATATGTCTTTTAATCGATAGATGAGTAATGTTTATCTAAAATATTTTTTTCAAATATTCTAACCAAATCAAAATAAATCCCACAACATCAATGATATAATGAAAAAATAATCTATATTTTTTAACTTTAAAAATGACGTAGAAAAGTTTTTGCTCAATGATCTGTTTTGAAAATATTTGGGGGGGGGTTTCAAAACTTTGCACGTATGCGTAATTTTTGGCATAATTAAATTTTGCATTAAAATAAAGGCAAAAATTTTCTGTTTCGAAAGAATTTTTTGCAAATCTTCGTGACTAACTCTGACAATCTGTTTAGTGAATTCCATCAGATGCACACACAATAACATAATCTTTTATTGTTTGCCAACATATTCCAAAACTTTCCGTGCTTTGCGCATGCGTTGGGATGGGTTTAATTCATCAAAATCGAGAGGAAAGAAAAGGTGAAAGGAGGCGATGTTTCATTTAACAATAAATTAAACTCAGATTACTCGTGGACTGAATTAAAATAAAATAATGCTGTCAGAAACAAAGACATACTCGCATACACGTCCAAAATAGAATTTAATTCATTCTGCCTTGTCACGGCCATTAATGAGGTTGAATAGTCGAAAAGGGATTTTTTCGGGATACTGAAACGAGCAATATTAGTAAATATTTTTTATTCGCTTACATACAAAACATAATCCACCTTTAAATAACCCCAATATAACTCTAAAACCGGACACTAAAAAAATCGATGATTTCCTAAAAAAAATTTATAACACTTGCAAAAAAAATTGCTTTTAGATACTTGCAAAAAAATATCATTTCAGCTTCCGAAATAATACTTTATTTACTTTTTGTATTTTATTCTTCTAAATAATCCCATTTCACGAGTCACAAATTGAGACCTTGATCTTATTCTTTTATCAAAACTGATATCTTAATTTAATTCTCCTATAATTCCTTTCATAAATCTACTTTCCCGATAAGCTTGGCGAAATTCACCTTCATCACTCGAAATCTTAGCCAAATAAAATGATGATTAACCGACGCTTCCAGACTTGAGCAAAAAAGGATAATACCAATATCTCTCCTCTCACCCGAACTGCTTCCATCTTCCTTAGTCAGATCCTAAATTTTTATTAAGGTTGCTTTCAGCGATTCTACCAGAAATAAATCGCCTCTTTCAATTTCAGACCTGGCAGTGGGGAAGGCAGACTTGATGATGATGTTCGTAGATGGCTCGAACTGCGTCTACGCACCAGGGGAAAAGTAACCACCATAAATTCTTCCTGGAACAAAGTTTGTTGGGACACAATACGGCCATGTATCAGTCCGACGGAGAAGGATGGCCAGTGTATTGTGTGGATCTCAGCAGCAACTGCATGCAGGGGCTAAAATCCGTGGGGCGATGTGTTGAAAAGTAGCCATTATTTATCTGTGACCACAGGCTTTGATCATGGAAGTGAATAAATAGGTTTGGCCGGATACTTATCGTATTTCACAGTTGGGAGGTGGATTAGGGACATATATTTTAGACGGGAGGATCGACGGAGGCATTTGATACCAGGTGACTGCAGGGAATATTTTTAGATTTTGATTTGCTGCCTGGGGTGTACAATCAGGGAATGGAGTCTATATTCCTTTTTTGTTGAATTTTTCCGAATTCCATTTCAAGAATTTTGATCCAAAGATAAAATATTATAGTAGGCACCCAATAAATTCTGTTTTCTGTTTATTTTTTTAAAAGTTGATATGATGTTTTTCGTGTCCGATAAATTCTTTTTTTTTTCGTTCCATTTTTTTAAAAATTAATATGACATCATTTCTTGTGTAGTGAGTTCTTTCTGCGTGCGTCTAAAATCAAATATTGGTTAAAATAAAACTATGAATGACGAATTCAATGTATCAATACGGACTTTTTTTTTACAATAATTTTCATTTGCGATGATTTATATTATATCTTACAGCGATAATATACACAATACGAGCACAAAATCACTTGTTTTGTTTTAAAAAATTCCACAGATAAATTTTAGCAATGCATTTTCTGTTACATAAAATAATAATTGCTTCATGTTTTATTTAAAACTGTTATTTCTAAGGATTGCTTTCCTTTTTTTTTTCTTTCCTTAAACTTTATTGTTTAAATTCAGTAAAACATGCTACTGAATGATTATACTAAAAATAATGATTAATATTAAAGTTATCGGAATTACAGCGAAGTATGGTCCTTAGTTTCGTAATAACTATTCTAAATGACCTCACATCGAACATCTTTAAGATGGTATAAAAATTCAACGCAAAATTAGAGAAAAACATATTTGTATGGCATTTATTAAGAGTTGGTGACTTTTCAAAATTAAATTTGAAAGTATCACCACCAATATATATTTTTAGAAAAATAAAAATCTAAAAACTTCGATTCCGATTCTTTGTTTTCAATAATTGCATAATGTTAATCATCTAAAATGATATTATAAGAAAGAAAATACCATTAAGTATTTTTCTTTGATATCGATTTCGAATAATATGCAACTTTTTATTTTGGGGGAAATTGAGTTGCTTCTATTTGTACATTAATTATTAATCTGAAAAAAAATCGGACTTAAATGATCGTATAAATAACCTCCATTAAATTTTCGATAGTGTCTTTATTATATTTACAGAAATTTCCATGAAATATGATCGACAGAACAAGAAATAAAACACGTCAATACTTATTGTAAACATTTAGAGTAAGTAGAATAAATAATACAGTAGTTGATATAGTTTGTTAAAATATCTCCTGGGGCCAACACACCTGTGTATTAACCGCATCTGATAAAAATTAAGTGCAGCTTGTTTCAATGCGCTTCAACTTCGAATGAGCGAAAAACACATTTTAGCAGCAAAGAAAGTGCACTAAGTGTAAATATAAATCAATTTTCTTTCTTTGAGGATACCTGCAATTAAAATTAATGGAAAGAAACTCAATTTCATATGGAGATTATCAAAAAAAAAATGAAAAAAAAAATCAATGATTAAAGACATCGAAAAGAGTTAGTGCATAAAAAAATCGGATATATATATCGGAATAATATATATAAAAGTTAGATCTTAGCAGAATAAAACGCAACGATTCAAATGAAGCAAATAAACATCCGAGTCAGATTGAATCTGAATATATTTGAAACATCTGTACTATTTGTGATATATACCATTTAGATAGAAATTTCATTAAATCTGCTAATTAATTATTTCAGTAAACTTTTTAACATAGTTACAAAGAATAAAAACATGACTAAAACCATGCTGCCAGTACGAAATTTTCAAAACTGATTTGTCCCTACGTTGCGTTTTTCAAAGTTCATATCCCCCTTCACCGGTCGACAATTAATGAGAGTTCCAAAACTTTGCATTACGACAGCAAACATTTTCATTCATTTATGCAGAAATCGTGCGACAAACGTCACATTCCATTTAACACGTATCTCGACCCATCCACCCTGGCCATCGGTCATTAACAGGGCATGGGACTGGCAAATCTGTGCATCTCGGGATCTATAGCCTCTGGACATGCCATTTATTTCGCATCCCGTCTGACTCAGAACCCCGAGGGTGTGCAGGAAGGGGGGCAACTGAATCAACGGGGGAGGTACGCCCCCTAATATAGCTAATGGACCAACCTCCAAGACACCCACCGAGAGGGGGAGCTCCTGCAGTATTAAATACGAAATTGGTACAAGTGAAATAGCGCCTAGGGTAAAGACCGTATGATTAGGTCCTCTTTTCCTCACCAATCCTCGTTGAGTTACCAGTAAGATATTGTTATTTATCTTGAGTATCCAGATGGTGTATCTTGTTGTGAGGCTTCTTATGCCCGAGGCTGGAAGAAAATTGAATGAGAAAAGAGGTATGAAAGCGCGGGATGGTAAAATTGGCCTTAGCTCTAAGAATCATGGAAGAGAATTTATTTCAAAAATAAATTAGGCTTCGAATTTCACTAAATAATGTAAATTTGGGCAATAAATCTATTTAAAACAAATTTGAGGCGAAAGATTATTTGAAATTGTTTGGTAATATAAGTATTCATTTTAAGAATAATAAAAGAAATTGATTACAAGCATCGTGTTTTTAAATTTTCTTGTAATCTTAGAACTGAGATTTATTTGAAATCATTTTGGTTAGAAGACGTAAGTAGAGTAGTAGAAATAAATAATTCATCATGCGAATTACATACATCGTAAATGAAAAAAAAAGTTTCCTTATGAGTATTAATTAGCTCGGTATTAATTTGGTGAGAAAAGAAGTATGGGAGTTTTGGGAAGATAAAATTTATTTTCGTTAAGTATAATCTAAATGGATCCTCAAACATTTGTTATGAGTTTGAATTCGGTGAGAATTAAAAATGTTGGCCTATTTTGTGCAAAATATAAAAAATAACAACATTTTACTGAAGGAATCGAGAAGTATAACAACGAAATATTTAATTCAGATATTGCTACTGTTGGCAAGAAATCGCTAATATTTATTAACAATAACGTCTTAAATTAATAACTTACTATATTACTTCTGGGTTCTATACTTTTCTTTTGCTTCCACTTTATATTTAGTGGCTCATTTACAGAAATACTCTTTTCTTAACGTATAAATGCTATTAATTAATTTTAATCTTTTAATAGCTTTTCTATCTAGTTAAAGATTCCTTTAATAGAAAATAAACTTCCAAAGTATTGCAAAAAGATTATATAACAATAGTTTTACTGATAAGCAAGCGATATTATGATTATTTTTGTGGGAAACTAGCTTTATGCTAAGAAAACCATGGTTTGTGGTATCCCCAGAGCTTAATTTCTCACACAATTTTTAACAAAGTATTATCCATCTCCCCAATCCCGCCAAAAATTGTGAATCTTGGAGCCTGCGAATGCCACGACATTTGAAGTCATAATAGTAGTGGCACATAGAATTGGCCTTCTTGTCATCAGAAATTTCCACACATGTCACATCAGATTTTCACACATTTCACACACCATACATGTTCACCAAAATATGAAACTACAATTATTGTCATAAGATTGAAATAAATTTACTTATTCAAGACATTGGGCGTATGAATTATCTTATTTTTCATTGGTGTATTAATACATCCCGAGAAACTAACAGCCTCTAGACAATTTTGATTCCAAACTTAACACAAATTGGCCTTTAAATACCATATCTGAGCGCCAAATCTTATCCAGTAGATTTAGCATTTTACTTTATATTCCGATAGAAAAACAACCAGATTTCATCTGAAGGGATTTTGATGCATGCAAATCTGGTGAAGGGAAAAAAAAGAAACAAATTTCCATCACCGAATTTAAAGAATTGAATTATCTTGCTCACAAACAGATGCACTTAAGAAATCACAATATAGTGGCCCTAAATTGCGCCAAGGAGCTCTGAAAAGTGGATATGAGCTCTCGAGCGAGAATTTCTGTTACACTATTTTCTCATACAAGAGAAAGTAAAAAAGAAGCTGAACTTTAGCAAGCACGTTTTTTTTTTTTTCGGATATAAACAATTGTATTTTTTAATAGTTTGTATCAATAGATTGAAAGCACAATTGCATCATTATAATTCATTCATGATATATTATAAGTTTACTCAGAAAGCAGATAAAGCCAAGGAATGTTAATGCATCTTTAATAAATCTTCTATTATACATAAACAGTCATTTCAATCGACTGTTCGAAGAATTTTAAAAGTTCACAACTTTTAAACATCAAAAGTTGTAGTGATAATTAAATAGTAACCTATCATAAGTCTACAAATATTCTTGTCAGAAAAAAATATTGTAAAATCATGAAAATGAAAATGTTAAGCAGAATAATAAAGATTGCATTGTTTACCAAGATTTCAATAATATAATTATAATGAAATAAATGATGCTCTATACTTTTCATTTGACTTCTGCTTACCATTTTGTGATTTTTCCCCCTTATCAGTTTTTATTATTTTTCCTAGGATGAAAATAGAAGGTTAAGATATTTTTATGAGGAAAAAAAAGCAATTATTTAATTAGGACAATGCATCATAAAAATATTTTTTTAACGGAACGAGATGTTTTATCTTTTAAACAGATTTTACTTATGAAGTTAAATTTTTTCACATCGTTAAAAATGAAAAATAAAAGTGATTACTCATCCCAATTTTATGAAAAAGAACAAAATAATATTTATTGAATTAAATTTTTACATTCACCAACACCTGTTAAAATAATTTTGATTTTCATTAAAAAATTACAATAATATTTAATAAAAACATTTTCAGGAGCCTCTTAATCAAGTTATTTCTTAAATCTTTCCTCTCTAATTTTAATAGATGTCACTTTATTCTTTAATTTTAAATAAGAAAAAACAGGATTTTTTTTTTCTTCTTCTATTTTTTTTTTACGAAGTCATTTTTACGAGCAGAAATAACAAGAAATTAGAAGCAGAAAAATCAAAATTCATCCGGCAGCAAACCTCTTTCTGTTATCTTAAGAGAAAACATATAAAGAAAAAAAAATTAATAACATGACGGCGATTGAAACGACGAAAAACTTCAAACTCTCTAGTGCTTTTTTTCTTTCGTTTTCCATTGAATTCTCGAAAACTTCAATAAAACTCTATAAATGAAGGAATTCACCAGCTCATAAACTGACAAAGAAAAGTCAGAAAAAAAAAAATTCTGGTGAAAAAATTTTTTATTCTCAATTTATTCTTTTCCTTCTCCTTATGATATTGGGAGAGGAAAAGAATAAAAAAAAAGTATTCCTCTTATTAATTAAATTCCTTTTTCCAGTTCCAGCAAAAGTAAGAGGTGGAAGGACAGTGTACAACGTCACGTGGGGTGCTCCTGTTATCCTTGAGTGTACAGCGGAAGGTGAACCACCTCCAGAAATTACGTGGTGGCAAAATGGCGTACCCGTAAGTACTTCAGTCTTATAAGAGGTCCTGTCCTGTTAGTTTCGGAGAAATATTTATAATTATGGTGACATATTTTTATCTTTAAAGTGAAATTTAAGTGCCCAAAGCAAGGTGACTGAGATAAGATTATGAATGTCATTATATTTCTTTATAAAAAAAAGTCGGATTTAATGATAATTATATTTTTAAAAAATGATAAAATTTCAAATAACATTATTTTTTTATTACTTTTTTGCTTGATTTTAAGGGACAGAAATCAGATTTGATCAAACTGCAAAAAGCAGATGGTATAAACGTGATATCAATCAAACATGAGAGAGGGGGACTTGAGCCTCAACTTTAATAACAAATAATATCAAAATCACTCACAATTTGGTATTGAAAATAAGAATAAACTCAAGGACCAAACAATTAATCCAAAATCAGTCCTTAATTGAGTCAGAGAAATCCTTAATTGATTCAGGGAAATTTGACTTAGGGAAATTTTCCCAAATGGCTTTGGGAAATATTTGGAACAAATTCCAAAAACTTTTACATATAAATACATGAAACATCTAGTTTATCTACTTCAAACAATTTTGTTTTCAAAGAATAGAGTTGAAATAATAATAATTTCTTTTTCACAGATGTGCTCCAAACATTCTTTCAACAAGGCAGATTTTTCTTCCTATTTTAGAGACTAAATCAGACCAGAAGATTTGCAATTAAGGATTTAGTTTTTTTAAAGCTCTCCAAACATCAGCATCAAGTTAGACATCGTTATTCTTTCAGCATATATTTTTTCTTTGTACGGACTTGTACTACTGTACTGAAATTAAGTCATTATAATTTAATTCACCTCTCTTTACTAATCTTTCGACTAGCTAATTAGCTTACAGAAAGTTTTAATTGTTTTCTTTTTTCATCACCAAAAGTGTGGCGGCCATGATTAAAAACAAGAACATTGCACTTACTGTTTTGGATGAAAAATGCCACACAAAACATCCGGTGGTCTCAAACGTTTTCCTTCTTAAAACAGAAAATCTAACAAAAACAGAATCTTGAAAGGATATTTCAGATTCCATCTGAACTTTAACTAAAAATCAGCTCTAACTTGACAATATTAAATGGCTACTACAGCATTTTATTAAAAAATTTCTGTATACTTGCTATAAAATCGGTCAAGGGTTTAGGGTTATACGGTAGTTAACCGAATAATTTTAAGGTGATATATTTTAGCAGAACTTTAAATCCCTGTCAAACGTTTTCAGACATAACTAACGTTTTAAAGGGATATTTGAGATTCCATTTAAATTTCATCTAAAAGTTAGTTCTGACTTGCAACATTAAAGAACTACTGCAACTTTACATCGAAAACTTTAAATATACTCCTAATAAATCAATCTACGGGTAGTATCCACCATTCGAGTACTTTCGTATCAATGTATCTTCGTTGAACTTTATCAAAAAACATCACCTGATTTCTCGCTTAAGATTTCGCAGTGACTTCAGGATTTTAGAATGGAAATATAGACAAGTAATGTAATCTTTGCTGTGATGCTCTATTACAAAATCGTAAGATTTTTATTTTTCCATGCCATGCAAATCGCGAAACAAAGATTGTTGATCGAGTCCGAAAACTGAAGACTTTGACATTCCCGCAGATTTTGGTATTCAAATCTGACCATTATGTTTAAATAAGTTTTAGTTCTTCTTAATGATTTGGACCATTAAGTTTGGTTCGCGTGGTCCTAAAATTAAGTCTCAGTTTAATGATTACAAACTAGTTTCAAATAAATTATCCCGGGAATTAATATTTTTCTTTTTTACTAATTAGATCTGATTAAATAAAGATCTATAAAGATCTGAAAGAAAATTATTTTTGATAAGTGAAATATAGTTTTTTTGTTCAGTTCACTTTTAATAAAGAAAATGTACATCTGTTAGTCAACAAAAATAATATTTTATTATTTATGTTGAAATTATTATCGTATCATTATGTTTATATTATTATCGCATCATTATGTTTATATTATTATCGTATCGTTATGTTGAAATTATTATCACATTATTAATACTTTTTATATTATGAAATGTAAAATTTCCAAACATAAAATATTATCACAAAAGGTGGTAAAACATAACAATTTAAAATGTTACACTTTTAATGAATAACGTCTGTGAATAAGAAGAAAATATAAACAGAAATTAATAAGATGAATAAATGGTTTGCCTTAGAATTTCGATTTGTATGTTATAATCTGAAATAGATTAATAAGAATTTCTTTATTCATGTTTTATTAATTTATCTATATTATTATTTTAAACACTACCAATCCATATAATAATAAACATATTACTCAAATTTTATTTTCATTTTTGAAATGTTACAAATATGTAAATAGGCTCCTAATAATAAATGAGTTATTAAATCGAAAAAAAGCTTAACCACTTTTTTCTAATGAAAACATCTTAAAAACAAAATGGATTATTTATTCATTAAAATATAATTCAGTTTCAATGCCATTTTGCTAATATAATAGCTTTTAATTTATATGCACTACGATTAAAATAAAAATATTCTAGTTCAAAGCATCGGAAAGAAAAAGAATCATTAAAACATTCAGAGCAAGATAAAATCAATGGTGCCAGAATAAAAATAAATAGCGAGATTGACATATCTGAATTTTTTTTGTATGCTCTTTAATAAATGTAAATTTTTAATTAATAAATATATGACTTTCTGTTATTGGAGAGCAATTGTTGTGAAGGTGTCTATTAGGATGCGTTGGTTTTGGCGATTAATCTCAAACATGCGGAAAACAACAAAAAAACGAACGCTTATTTTAAGGTATCCGACTACGTTCGAAGGGAAAATTTTGAAAAATTGGATTCTTTCAACACAGTTAAAAACCATGGTGTTTGAGTATATTGTCAACTGTAATGCAAAATACTATAAATACAACACACTTGTTTGTATATATATTTTGAGAAATAGAAAAATTTGTAGTAAATTCTAATGAGATTTAACCAAAATGGTTTATACTATACACAAAATTGCAATTCACTAATCCTATCTTTCTTTGTACACAAGTTATAGAATGTAATGATGAAGGAAATGAACCAGAATCTAAGAAACGTTTTGGGACGCAAAGAAGTTATGGGTAAAAATACGCGTATATATGCCTATTTTCCGTAAATTCCCAACGTAAATTTTCTAAAATCACCTATAAATGAAAAATTATTTCACCAACAATAAAACATTTTGGGTCATTTCATTGCCCATATTATATAAAACATACACTAAAATTTTTATGTAAATATCTCTTATTAGCTTTTGAGATATCATGTTAGCGGCGGAAAGTTTTTATGAAAATTAAAATTCGGAAAAAATTGAAATTAAAGACAAATTTTAGTTGGAAAACTATGTGAGACCCTGGATACAAGCGATACAATTTTATTTAAAATTCGCCAATGTCGTCGATAACTAGTGTTTTTAACGTAGTCGGATACCTTAAATGCTTTTAGACGCATTTGATCTACCAATTAAAATCAAAAATTGACTACACTTGTAATCATACATTAAATTACCTACATCAAAATCATTGCGTCTTTGAATTATCATATTTACATGTTTTTGAAAGCATAGAACAACTGACCGTCTTAACGTGATAAATTTAAAATTTGATATTTATTTACACTTTTGATAATAAATCTGCTTACCGAATTTCATGTATCTTGCTTTCTTTACTTTGCAAAAATCATCTTCTGATTGGATTTCTTTCAAAATCCATCGATTTAACTTTTTTTATAAATTTTTTGTTTGCAAACATAATTCCCAAAAATCTGTTTTTCAGACTAAGCAAGGTCTGATACAAGAAAATTTTTCAAAATGTCGAGTTCAAAGATTATGAAGGTTACAATAGTTTCTGTTTGTAAACTTCATATTCTAAAAATTAAAAAATAAAAGGGGGGGGGATATCTGGGAAAACGAAGATTTCTTATCTTAGAGTTATTTTCCATTTTTTATGCCATACATGTAACATAAACTATCACTTAAGTGTTAGTGAAAATTGGTGGTATTTATTACATTCCTCTTATCATTTGAAATTCATAAACTATATGAATCGTAATTATGTTGAATTACCATATTACAATGATTGATCTCTTTTTTATAACAAGTATATTCCGTATCATTTGTTTCATCTTTTCTTACTTTCTTCGCTCGTTATGTGGTCTATACCACTGGGATCAGAAATTTTCATTCGAAAGGACCCAAGTTTTAAGTTTAAAAAGTAGATATTAAGAATAACTTTTAAATCTATACTAATATTATAAATGTGAATGTTTGGATGGATGTTTGTTAATCAATCCCAAACATTTTGTTACGTTTTTATTCATTAAAAATTAACTTTCGCGCCAAAAAAGATGAGACCAAATCCCTCCAAATATAAGTAAGGCTCCGAGTTTTTTCTCCCAACATTGTTGTTAGGTTTAGCAGAATTTCGACCGATTATTTCAAATGATTCTATTAATTTTATTTGTGTTTGATGTATTTAAAATCAAATGTTGTTAATGAATCGATATTTTGGATTCATTCTGAAGTACTTTTAAATTAAAAGAAAACAGAATAAAGGAAATAAAAAATTTCTAATCTGCATTGCGTTACCCCAACTCGCGTAGGAAAGTCAGCCATGAGCGTTACGTCAGCCATGGCTTTGAAAGTTCCCGCGTGATTTTTAACAACTGTGTTTTCATTTAAATGAAAAGGTTAAAAATTATGTGTATAATACTGTTGTAGCTATTTCAATCTCGATCCATAAATAAATCCATTTGACCAGACTTTTGTTTTATTTTGGGTACACAATGCAAATAAATAGTTTGTAAGCTATTTGTGTGCTTTTGTTATTAAACTGTATATATGTTATATATTTTTCGCATATGCTTTACTTTTAAATGCATCGTTTCTAAGTTAGGTTTAATATTTTTATTGTCATTATTTGATATTTTTTCCAACATACACATCAAAATGTCCTCACAAACAGAATCGCGGGTAATGGCTACTTCTTCATATATTCGAAAACTCTCCAGTTATTCACATTTAATATTATTTTATATATTAATATTTATACATATAGGAACAAGTAATTTTCCATATCACTTATAAAAGACTGAAACCTTAATACCCGGATCACTTTACAATTGCTATAATACGGAATAAAGAAAAAAATTTCATATGTTTACTGTAACAGGCAGAACAAGACCATATGCATCAAAAGAGATGCAGTGTACGAAAAAGGGGAAAAAATCCCCCATCCAGCAATTTCTGCTTCTTCTTCCCTTTTTCCATAATGTACCAGAGAGAGCTTAAGAGATTGGGGGCTTCGACAGACGACAATCCGATTACTCTGACGTAAACGGAGATCTTAGAGAGTACTTCCGTTCAGAATTAAGGGGCTCTTCTCCAATTGAACGAGGCCACTGGGTAAAAAAGTCGATACGATCCATTTCTTGGTTGTCACTATCGCTACAACTCAAGAATACGTGCTCTGGTGTAAGATTTCGTCTCGAGAAACATAGGAGATATTGGCGATTTTTGACCGACATCGTGAAAATTTTATGAGATTTTTGCTTGCTTCTGCTCACATATAAATATGTGATGTTGCATAAATTTATGAATTTAAAGAAATGCTGACATTTACATGATAATCCAAAATGTAAGCATGCTAGAATCCACATG
This sequence comes from Argiope trifasciata, assembly GCA_026543055.1. Taxonomy (NCBI): domain Eukaryota; kingdom Metazoa; phylum Arthropoda; class Arachnida; order Araneae; family Araneidae; genus Argiope; species Argiope trifasciata. Next base: position 74,711 of record JAPMOQ010056230.1, read on the forward strand.
TTAATGACAAATATATGTTGGAATGCACGTGTTAATCACAAATCTAAGTATGCTATTAATGGCAAATCTATGTTGGAATTCACATGATAATGGCAAATCTAAGTATGCCGGAATTCACATATTAATTGCTAATTTAAGTATGCTGGGATGTCCATGTTAATCACAAGTCTTATAAAAAAAGGCAAATGAAAAATCCAATTGTATCCAAAAATAAAAATTTATTCTAAGCGGCGGTTTTATTTTGCAAAAAGCTATACAAGTTTTGTTTAAGAATGATTTCCAGCATTGCAATCCATTAACATAGGAATGGAGAAAGGGAAATAATGAGACAAAATAAACAATTTTATGGAAAGCAGATTTCTGCTGAATCTCATGCCATACCGGAATTTGAAAAATATTTGATCCAGCAACCTTATGCTTCTTGCCGATTTTTTTAATTTTGGAATTAATAATTAATTTACAAATATATGAATTTAGATCCGGAATGTGCATGTTAATCAGAAATATAATAATGTAACAAATGGAATGTCCAAGTGCATCTTAAAATAACGATATCTATTGTTTTATTGTTTAAAGCTATTTAATATTACAGTTGAAGGATGATGGCCAACATTGCTATGCATTTAAATAAGTGTGCAGAAAGGAAAATAATCAGTCAAAATAAATAATTTTAAGGACAGCAGATTTCTGTAGGAAGTTCAATAAAAGTATCTAAATACAACAAGGCTTCTAGTTAATTTCTTAAATTTATTAAGAATCAAGTTGGAAATGTTTAAATTTAGATACTGAAAATCACATCTTAATTACAAATCTAGTAACAGACAAATGGAAAGTCCAAGTATATCAAAAATAATTATTTATTTTAAGCAGAAGCTTTATGTTTTTTAAAAGAGATTTAATGTACAAGTATTGTAGAAGCCAGATTGTCAAAACTGCAATGCATTTCAAATAGGAGTAGGAAAAATAAAAGAATGAACCAAAGTAAATCTTTTTACCAGTTTCAAATTTCTGGTCAATGAAGTCTGATCCATAATGGAATGAGGAAAATACTGAAATCACCAAAACATTCTGAGCTCATCTGATTTCTTAAATTTATGAATTAAGAATTGCTAGAATTTAATTTAATTTAATTTAATTTAATTAATTTTCATGTTAGAGTAAACATGTTAATCACAAATATAATGAAAGGACAATTAAAAGTTTAAATGCATTAAATAATAACAATTTAATCTAACGCTTTTGTTTTTTAAAAAGCAAACATATATCGCCTACAATACATATAAAATAGGATTGAATAAGGGAAAAGAATGAGCCAAAATAAATAATTTTAATGATGGATGAAGCTCATGCCATAATGATGGAAAAAAATCGAAGCAATAGGACTTCTTGAGTACGGTTTTTGATTGAGTTCTTAAAAGTGAAATTAAATAGAAAGAGTGCTTTCAATGAGTAGCATTTCTGACAAAATGGTTTTTACATATATTAGAATTTTTTAAAAATAATTTATCAATATTAAGATAATGCTTTCAAAAACGATGTTTTTATTAATTATAAAACTTAAGATACCAGATCATTTGCTACTTGAATTTTTATTTAATTCTTAAAATATTGTCTGATTTATACCTTGAATTCCATAAAATATCACCATGCATATACTTTAAACATATTTAAGTCATTCAAACGTATTCAAAACTCTTTAAAAAGAACGGTATTGTTTTTATGATTTGTTTTTTCATGGCTTAAAATTCAATAGTTTGTTCAGAACAATCCCATCCAAAACATAACGCTTATCATAATAATATTATTTAAATAAAGTCAGCGAAATATTTTTAGTATTATTCAGATTATTAAGGAAAGTATAAGACCAAATCGAATAAAAATGGAACAAGAATCACAGTATGAGATGACAAAGTTTATTTTTATTAATATTTAGCAAAATTTCACCAGCACTTTTCCAACTGATTACAAATTAGGGAATAATAGGTCTGTAGAATTTATTTAACTGAGATTGAAATCTATTTTGAACATTGTCTGTGACTTCACAATCTGAATAAAAAAGATGCTTTTATGCCTTTCCTCATAGAATAAACATATCACACTTATATATTCTACCACTTTCAAACAAGAATTCCGTCAACTTATTCAATGAGCTAATATTTATTTACTGTCATAAAACAAAAGGTAAAGAAATGATTCTGCTAGTGTAATACACGTGACAAAAATATAGAGTTTTCTTTGTACACTTATTAATTACTCTATGTAATTCTTTGAATCCACCAAATCCTACCATTAAAAAAATGAATAATAGCACATTGACCCTCTGTTGCGTCACGAGAGGATATTCTCTATTCGGGATTGGCAACAGAAGTAAAATATTTTGAAAATATGGCGAAGGAGAAAATGGTTTGATGTTTGTGCTGTTTTTTTTTTTTTTTTTTTTTTGCTTGTTTGTTCCAAATATATGTTATTCATGTGTCCTTCAGCGTTGTCATCAATTAACAAAACTGCCTGCATTTATCTAAATCAATCCTAGCATGAACAACACGCTCTTTTGTCTTAAATATTGACTACACTGGGCTGATTGTTGGTACCAAATTGTAGCGTACAGTTATGTACAGTTTTCAAATAATAATTAATATACACAGTAATATATTGTTACCATAGACAAGTCCATCCCACAATATAGATCGACTTTCTTAGCTCTTTCCGACTCTATTACCAATTTTCGTCGTATTTACTGCAAAATGGGCCTAATTCTAACCACTGTTCTGTTTTATTCCACCCTTATAAAAATCAAAGCTCTTAGAGATAGTTCTCAATAATTAAATTCTGCATTGTCACGTTATGTGAGGGACATTTTCTTAAACTATTATTTACAATATAATTTCATTGCTCTCTTTCTTGTAAACTAAGTTTGAATTTCAATAAGGATAGTTAGTTAGTTAGTTAGGGGTTTTTAGCAAATAATAAGGATACAAAACAGTTCTACAAAGATTTTTAAAGTGGCATGTTGAATTAATGATTCTGTTTTTGATTTCTACTAGGGATGTGTAAATGGCTTGTGTTTTTTTAATACTGCATAATTTTTTAGTTTATAAAAAACCCAAAATATTAAGCTGTAAAACTATTATATAATCGAAAAAAAAGTAAAACTCTAATTTAAATTTTATAATTTTCCCTCCAAATAAAGTTTGGGTCCACTTTTACTATGACGAAATAATCTTAATTGTTTATATTTGTTTTATTTTTTGCAATGAAAAGTTTTGTTTCACCACACAAACTATACTTTAACCACACAAACACAAGCTATAATAAAAAAAATTACTGAAAACAAAAAGTAAATGTGTTTTATTTCTATACGGTTAAATAAATCTGGATATTAATTAACTAATATTGTCTATGTTTATGCATTCTGAGTGGTTAACACAAATAAAATTAATATTTTGAAAATCTAAAACTTATTTACAGTTCGCTTTCGATTTTTATTTAAATGTATAACTGAAATTTAAGAAACTTAAACAACATATAAATCTAATTTTATGGAACAATTTTAATTTGTTTGCCAAACTTAATACTCTTCGAAGCATGAACATCTTATTTATATGAAAGAAAAATCGACTTTAAGATCGTCTAGAAATGATAACATTACTTCCTAACTTCAATTTAAATGTAGTTTTACGTGTTAAAATGCACTCCTATTTTTAAAATATCAGCTCTCATTCTAAAGTAATTTATCTTTAACACCAAAAGGCAATTTAAATAGTCATTTTTTAAAGAAAATGTTATCCTTATTCGTCTTGGTTAATAATTCATAACTCATTACCAATTTCACACACTGTTTTCCGTCTATTAGCGAAGAATTCCGCATTAAACAAGAATTTTGAACTTTGCTTATTGTTGCACTTTTAAATTAAGATTCTCAGTTCTTGGGTAATATCAGTTACAAGTGCTTTCTGTTCTCTTGCTCTATAGAGTACACTCAAGTTCTCTTTAATTGGTTTTCTCCAGGCACGCAACAATGAGTAATTTCTCCAGCTCACGCAATCATCAAAATCAAAGAGGATTATTAATGCGGCTCTTTTCGCTGGGCTCGCCTCTTGCTTTGCTTTAAGAACTTCAGGCAAATGTGGGAAACGCGCTCCATTGAATTTGAATGAATTGCAGAGGATGAATCGAAATTTAACTTGAGGACCATGTTTCTTTTTGAGATTTGCAAAATATGCGCTATCACAAGGTTTTACTGTAATAATCAGTGTTCTTTTCGAATGTTGTAATAAATGGTGTATCGAATGTTGTAATAATGGTAAATCTTATACTAATGCAGAGTTCTGAGTTCTTGTTAATGGTTGTAAAATTTTTACCAGCACAAGGCGTTGGTTTATTATTCTATATTCTTTTCGAATGTTATGAAGCTTGGAATTTTTTGAAGCTTATTCTGTACTCGGTATCCTTTACTATGGCTCGAAAAGTTAAGGCAGCAAATTCAAAGTATTAGGGCAACATTCGATACTCTTTTGGAAGCTCGTAAAATATAATAGCTTCTGATGCTTACGAAATATTAAAGATTCTTTTTGTGGATTAGAAAAACTTCATGGGATATGCACCGAAAAAATGTAGTTCTTATAAAATGTCAAAGTTGTACAAAAATGGACACAGTTGAAAATGTCGATTGCTATCAGTTCTAGTCATGAAGACAATCAACTGGGGATGTGGCCTGATTTCCCAACAAAATACTTAATTTTAAAAAATAACTCTAAAAACTGAAAAAAAAATCATATTAAACAAAATATATTTCATATATATCTGTTTCAAAAAGTAAAATTAAGAAGGAGCAGTAAAGTGTAGTCATCTATATTGAAAATAAGTTTTAACACCCTGTTACAACGAGAAAAATTATACTATAGATCGAGGTACTTTATACTTATACTTTGTATACTATACTTTCTTATATTATAGATCGAGGAATTTTTTCATTTATCAAGGTTTCGACCCCATACCTGGGTCGCACCAGTCAAAATCTAAATGATAGAGCTATGCAAAGAAATGTTTCTAAGTATATTATTTATAAATATACTTTCATACAGTTTAGGCCTATATTTACTAAAAAGAGAAGGCATTTCTTACATGGAGAGCTAATTCAACGTAATTTTAAAGATCACGAGGTAATTGGTACGACTGCAATGATTGCGGTTTTTTTTTTTTTTTTTTTTTTTTTTTTTTTAAATTTGCTTTTAAATTTTTCATTTGAAGTTTGCATTAATATTCTTCATTTTTTTGTATTTGAAATACAATAGGGAGTTCATGTTGCCTTTAAACAGTAGAGTTTTTATATCTAGTAACTGCCTTTTCACCCTTTCTGTTCAGAAATGTTATTCAAACAGGTGTGTGTTTTTGTGCATTGCAACTTGCCGTTAAGGGATTATTTATCAGTATGCAACTACCTTTAATAAAATTCCGTTGATCTTTTCAATCTTTGAGAAAGTTGATAAACAGAATTTTTTTTTCAATATTTGAGAAAAAGTCTTTTTTTCAATGAAATCAAAGCTTATCTATTGAATAATAATCCTGAAAATATTGAAAATTGGAGGATTTTTCTTTTTATAACATTTTTTGTTTTACCATATTTGTTAAAAAAATTCTGAAAAAAAAAACCGACGAGTTCAAGTAGATTTACTTCATAAAATATTCTGATGTAATTACATTGCTTATTTATTACTACTTGAAAGAGTTTTGAAGGCATGTTTAGAGCTATCTTATTAATTTCCTATTCAGCCGAATTTGGATCATTTTACAAATATTTTTAACTATATAATAAAATATACACTTTATATAATTTAATTATATGCGTGGTACCCGGCGCGTTGCTGCCGCCAAAAAATATAATATTTAGTGCAATCAATCAATAACTTGGTAATGTTTTATTGAATTAGGATGAACGGTACGTAATAAAATACGAGTATATAAAATACGAACCAAAAAATATTCATTTTTTATGTATTATATTTGTGTATTCATTAAGAATTGTTCTTTCAGTATGGCAATAAAAGAAACTATTTATTGTATCTTGAGAATCGGTTAATATTCGTTCAGAATTTTCAAATTTAATTTTAGAAAATGGGATTAAAATATTTTGTTTTAAAATTTCTTAAACATTGAAAATATATTTATGCCATAAATTCGTTTTATAGCTGAAAAGGTAATTTTTAAAAATCAAGAAGGTGCAAAATTATTTGCACTATAATATTTTTGACAGTTACTGCGAAAAACAATAAAAGTTAATTAAAAGTTAAAACCCCCAAGGTTGGTCTCTCCAAAACTTCCTCGCATAATCTGTGATAAATTTGTTACCTCTGAGAATGACTAGCATGACATTTGCCTACTGCAGCTACAAAATATTAACCTTTAACTTGGATTTAGTATTTCTACAGAGCCTATTGTCTCCTCTTCGAGTTATTTGGAGATTCATCCTTGGTAAATAAATGCGGTTGAGATTCAAATTTTTTAAAAAATTGTAGGTAATTGTATTATTCCTATAACCAACCATCCAATAAGCGTAAACATTAAGCTGACCAAGTTTCATCGCAATTGGATGAACAGTTTAGGAAAGCATAAGAGACATACAGCCAAACATTCATTTTTATTCATATAGATTTATTAATTATTGTAACAACAATTTTATATAAAAGATTATTGTTATCCATACTTATTAAACAAATTTAAATTATTTTCTGAGTTTTGTAAGAAAGGTTGACTACTTTGAAACATAAGAAGTTATTTATATTAAGTGGTTTCTATGCGATACATCTTTTTAAAGTTCTTTGTTATTTGAAGAATATTTTTATTTCAATAATAACAATGAAATGAATTGGTGGTTGTATTTAAAACTGATTAAAAGAGATTTTTTTACTTTATAGATTGAAGTTTAAATTTATTTAGGTACAATTTAGTTAAAATTTCATAAATGTTGAAATAATAAGATGGCAGCTGCCGAAATGCTGTTTAAAACAAATAACTTCGAATTATTTTTCATTTCGTAATAACATATAATTGATTACTTTTTAGTGTCATTTTATCTCTGCTTTCAAATTAATTCTTGATATAAATCTATTCTTTTAATTCATTACTTAATTTTTTTAAATATATCTACTACTAAAAATACATTGACATGAATTTTATCTAAAAGCCCCATTTAAGTAGCATACTAATAATGGTGATTTATTTTGAGATGAAATATATGAGTACTTTTCATGATTACTTTTTTAATGCTTTCAGCATTGGCAAATAGCCATATATATTCTTAACGAAACGAAAGAAGAGATTTACAGCACCAATTCAATTGATGAGTCATTTGAAAGTCATTGGTTTTTTTTTCTAGTGTCCCAATCGTTTATAAATAAATTGTTTTCAAACTTTAATTCTTGTGGAATGCTTATTTCTCGCATATAAATAATATTTCTCTTTATTTATTTAATTAATTAATTTGCAAAAGAATAATATTTTTCGCAATGTATGTATTCAATATCGCAGTCTTAAATATTCCCTTATGGTAAACACAATTAATTTTTTAAGTCTTTATCAAGAGAGAACTTTTGAAGTTTAAAATATCGATGTTACCTGCCAATTTAAAAAAATTATTGTGAAAAATAAAAATTTTCACAAAGTGTTTCTGTGGAAAAATATTTTTTTTAATATTTTAAAATCTTTGATATACTGTAATATAGTTTTTTAAGCTCAATTATGATACATTTTATCATTTTAAAATGATTAAATGATTCCGAATTATATAAATGTTAATTGTAAAACAACGTATACATGCATATGACAAATGAAATATAGTTGAATTAATTTCTTAAATTTTATCCATACTACTTTAATTACCAAAATATTAAATAGAACCTTGAAAATGGATAGATAACAGCTAATGTGTTTGTTTAAAAACTCTTAATTTTATCCAAACATAATACCAATGCTACTCTTTTTTATAACATTAATTCTACATTAAATAACTTGTTGAAGATAATGATTTGTATTGCTATAGTTTCTTGTATATATATCTGATATGATTTATGAAATCATAAAAAAGTTAATTAATATTTACTTCTGTGTAGAGAGGAAACGCAAACACATAGAGAGATATTAGTTTCATTTTCATGTAACTGTAGCAAAGAATTTAAACTTTTTATTAAATTGTTATTGTAATGTAAACTACTTTACTTTTTATTATTTAGTTATCATTTATTATACCGAAATAATATTAGGTTGTTCGGAAAGTAATTTCGTTTTTTCCTGACAAAGGATTTAATTGCATTTTTCGCACCCAATTTCATACTTAAACCGCAAAATCATTTTATGTTTTAAGAGCTGATATAGCAAGGCTTGAGTGTGAAAAAGTGCAGCTGATTCTTCGCAGTAGTTTTTGGATGGTGCCCTTTTAAATATGGAGAGCAATAAACAGCATTTTCGTCATTTTTTTTTCTTTTTTGCTATAAAAGGTAAAAATGCTGTTCAAGCCAGAAATAAATTAGCCAATATGTGTGGAGAAGATGTGTTAACAATACATCAGTACCAGAACTGATTTGCAAAATTTTTCCTTCAAATGAGGAGGCCAAAAACCACCTTGATCAGTTTTTTTTTACAGCAAAGACCAAAACTTTTATGAGCGTGTAATCATGTTACTACCAAAAATATGGCAAAAGGTATTGGACCAGAATGGCAATTTTATAATTTAATAAATAATTTATTCATTAAACGAAAATTTCTTTTCATTTTGACAAAAAAATACGAAATGACTTTCCGAACAACCCAATATCTACTCAGTTTAGAAATAAAACGTAAATTACACGACAAAAGTTGCATTATTTAGTAATTGTTCCCTTATCAAGTGTTGTTGCATTATCATGTAATTGTAGTTACGTTATCAGGCAATTTTACAACAAAAATAATGTTGTAAATTTTCTTTGACAAAATTAATAAATCAGCTTATAGAAAAAAATAATAAAATCAATTTCAAGAATAAATATTTAAGTTTTTTTTCATCCCTTCTTAGTTTTCCATTAGTAAACTGTTTTATTGTGTCTGGAATTTTTTCTTATCTTATTTACTATAAATTTTATTTGATTTTATATATGTTGCAGTTTTTTTTTCATTATATTTCTACAACCACAATTAGCCACTTCCCAAGATTAAATTCAAATTGTCGTTACAATTTTTTAATCAATTTTTTCAATACGTGATGTAAAATGCAATTAAGTACTCTTATATAAGATTTTGTTTAACCTGTAGGGCAATTAAGTACTCTTAAATACTACATTATTCTATACATAATGTGATTAAGTAACACTACATATATGATTAAGTACTCTTATATACTATATTATTCCATACAAAATGTGATTAAATACTCTTACATACGACGTAGTACTACATATAATTTGATTAAGTGCTCTTACATACGGTGTAATACTACCTATAATATGGCTAAGTACTATTACATACGACGCAATACTAACTATAATATGATTAAGTCTTACTAAGAGTAAGACATAGTGTCATGCAATCAAGTACTGTTACATCCGAGGTAAGCCTACCTATAACCTGATTAAGTACACTTATGTACGGCGTAATACTATTAATAATATGATCAAGTAATCTTAAACATGATGTAACAATATTTAAGATATGATTAAATTCTCTTACTAACAATAATATGTAACATAACATATCATCAATCAATTACTTTTACATACGACGTAACACTGCTTATAATATGATTAAGTGCTCTTATATACGACATAATGCTACATATATTATGATTCTACCTAAAATATTAAGCATTCTTACTAAGAATAAGACATAACACAACTCTTACATACGACGTAAAACCACCTATAATATGATTAATTATTCTTACATATGACGTAACACTATATGTAATATGATTAAGTACTCTTACATATTATACTATTTAGTAATATAATTAAGGGCTCTTACTAACAATAAAGCATAACATAACTCTTACATACGATGTAAGACTACCTATAATATGGTTAAATAATCTTAATAAAAATAGAATAACTCTTACATAGATGTAAATTTACTTATATGATTAAGTAATCTTTCATAAGACGTAAAAATACCTGTAATATGATTACGTAATCTTACATACGATGTAAAACTACCTGTAATAGGATTAAGTAATCTAACAGAAGATGTAACACTACTTATGATATGATTAGCAATAGGATATGACTTAACGCATTATGCAACCAAGTATGCTTGCATACGACGTAACATTACTTATAATATAATTAAGTATTCTCACTGGCAATAAAATATAACATAGCTTATTATGTAGTTAAATGCTTTTGCACATCAGTTCTAGCATATTAAGCATCGAGGCCAATTCTTGCTCAGTAATTATTCGAGGTGAATCCACGAAATAGAGTTCTGCTTGACTTTCACTTGTAAAAATCAATACTGAGCTTTTACAATAAATTCCTTTCTCTCTCTCTCTCTCAGCCTGCACAATCTATCACAACTGTCCATAAATCTTGCTGATTCCCAGCAGCACTGTGAGCAATGCCCCTCATCCATAAGGAAAGAAGCGAAAAGAGAATCATTCGCTCGAAATATCTATCAACGCTCAAATAAAAGGAAGATGAATAAGGACGGCATTTCCGTGACTCAAGCGATTAGTTTCTTTTTCAGCAAATAAGAAGCCATGCTAGAAATGTTGGCTAGAATAATTTATATGAGAATTTTTTTCCATAACTGTGACAAGTTTTCCTAGTCTCTTAAGACCAAAATAATACAACATTCTCAGTCACAAACCTTCTTATATCATTCTTTTGACTCTTTTCTCTCGAAACGGAAGACTACAAATATTGAGCAAAAAGGAAAGAAGAGCAGATGATAGTGGTAGCTCCTTCATTTGAGCTGGCTGTTATCCATTCTATAGAAGCTTTTATTGATCTTGACCTTTATCGTGATTCCAAAAATGAATTTTTGAAATAATTTTTTATTCCTTTTAGATTAAATTTAGAATGATATGATTTTTGCATCGTTGTTTATTTCTGGTAAATTTTTAATTTTATGAGAATTGCAAGTTAATCGGTTAATTTATAATGAATATTGTTTCCATGTTGTAGGCGCCATCTTCAAATGATTTTTAAATGTTATTTACAGAAATCTATGATGATTAAAACAATGAACTGTGATGTATAATTAAGATTATATAATTTTAAGGAAAGCAAATATTTAAATAATAATTATTAATAATAACTTTATTTTTTATATGGCTGTTGATAATAAGTTAAAAAAAATAATAAATATTAAATAAATCGATATAGAAAAGAAGAAGTTTTTAAGCATTTTTTAATTGCTTAGTAGACACCACCATCATGATTTTCCGAATTTTGCAAGAAAAGGATAAAAATTTTATTTTTCAAAACCAATAGCATATATTTTTATTGTTTTCATATCATACGAACATAGCAGTAGAAAATCGTGTCATAAGTAAGAAATAACTGAAATTACTGCTGTTAGTTAAGAAAAAATTCTATTCTTTCATGTTGAATTTGGATTTTAACATATTTGCGCTTAAGAAAATTATCAATTTAAGTATTCCAAACGCCATTTAAAAGATAGTTTGATCGAGATGAAGAATAAAATACAAGAGGAAAATATACTCCATCTCTATTAGAAAAAAACGAAGTATCTGTCAGTAAGCGAATAAAAAGACAGAATGAATTAAATAGGTTTCCATGATTAGTTTTATTTATGTTAATAGAGAGTCTAGTAAAATGTAACAGGTTAGTTTATGATAGACTTTTTTATTTTCTTGGAAACATGTTAATGCTTAAACTTTGCTTTATGTTTTTAATAATAATATTAGCTTTTTATTTTCACCAATATCTTCATAATATAAGATCTCAATTTAAAATATGAAAATATATGATTAAATATGCAAAAGTTATTTTTGAATATTTACCAGAAACATCTCTCACGTCACCAATCTGATGAAAGTAAACTTTAGCAAAGTTCATGCATTTTTCCAAGTAATAATTTAGCTTATTATATAAGGATAATTCATTATATAAAAATCTGTACATCGCATCAAGTCATGATTTAAAGAATGAATTAGATTGACATTTCTTTAGAACAGTTTCAAGCTCCAAATAAATTTCAATAACATCATATTATTTATGTATTGTTAATTTCATATTATTTATAATATATACATATAATACATCATCAGTGGTACTGGACTCTTATGATCTAACCCAAAACATTATTGGGTTCAAAGAATATGCTGCTTTTAACGTTATTTCATTCGAACAGAAATTTAATAGAACAGCCTTATGCTCATGATCAAAAGCTTTACTTCCCTCATATCTTATTCATATTTAAATCGAGGGATTAATTCTCTAAGTAAGCCGTGAGTTAAAAACTATTCCGTTTAATGTCAACAAGAGCAGCTGATTTTATTCTCTTTCTAAAAACAATAAACGGCGCTCTGAATGTACTCTCAACAAACCATCTGCCCACTCATTACAAATGCGCATAAATTAAACTTAATTTTTAGTTGAATATGGCGCGAACTTAATATCATCAGTTGAGTAAACAAACGGGAAACTTTTATTTCCATGTCCGTCGACATAAATTCGAGGGAGATCTCGGTTCAAAATTAGAAAATAAGCGAACTGCAAAGTGAAAGCTAATTGCAGTAGTTACAAGGAGCGTCCCGTCTTTATTTGCGCGCTGAGAAGTCTTAATTATGTGAAGAGTATTTATGCTGTCAGCTATTCTGACACACGGCATTGCTCTGCACACTTTTAATATGTGTTAAAAGGTGTTTGAGAGAACAGAAGTCCATATATTATTCGAGATGCACTTAACTTTGACTTCCAAGTAAGTGAAAAGTTGTTTTTAAAAGCAAGAATGCGAATACATCGGGTGCTGGAAAAGATAAACGCATTTGGACTTCTCCCTTAAAAGCTAATTAAACTCAAATAAGTTGTTTTCAAAGTGCAGGCTAGAGTTTTTGAAGCACAATGCTCCCATTTAAAGAAATGCTTTTGTCGTAAAACTGTAAATGTTTTATAATCAGCAATAGTTTCTCCGTTAGTTTCTACTGTCTGTAAATGTTTTAAAGAATAAATATTAACCAATATGAATGGAAATAATATATTTAATTGATTTCGGGCCTTTTAGTGGTTATTTATTAATTTATATGTTATTTAAATTTATTTCACTTCAAAATCTATTTCACTTACTATAAAATAAGAGCATACCCTTTTTTTCTGAACAGTAGACGACAAATTTATTCATAAAATATTGGAATAATAACACCTTGTTTAATTAAACAAAGGATTAATATTTATTATGTCGCGGAAACAAAAATCCAAACTTTGTTTTGGATATATTTAATTTTGATTTCCAATTAAGAGAAAGGCCGTTTTCAATATGGTTGAATGAAAACATTTTGCGTCTTGGGGAGAAAGGCATTTAGATTTTATTTGAAGCTAATTAAATTCCAATGGCCTTCGGGAATTTATCAAGTAATTTTAGACATTTTTATTTATTTTATGCTTTTAAACGAATGGACCGTGATGGTATAGTGATAAAGTGGCGAGTTCGGAACTGGAGGGCTTCAGGTTCGAGCCTGATTCCCCCGAAGAACCATTGTGTAAGTGGGTCTGGTGATCAATGCATTCTTTGGAGCCAAACATCCTTCCATTGTTGTGGCATGGAATTTTTGGAAAGGAGTGCCAACCCATGTGTCCCATCTGAGCGCGGTTCAAAATTACAAGGTCCCAAAGCAGCCATAATGTTGCTTTAAAATTTGACGTTAATACAACTAAACTTTTTAGATAAAAGTTTGTCACTATTGATAACTGTGTGTTAAACTTTTTTTATGTAATAAAATTTTCGGATTTGGAATCGAATTATTATTTAAATATTTTAATATAGATACCTTAAGTTGGATATATTTATTTTCAGCTTCGAAGTGATGAGCCAACTCTTTCTCATTCCATGCTAACCATCAATGCAACGGAGAGTACAATGTACTTGTGCCGATCCACAAATTTCATGAGGAGTGCAAATTACACGGTTACAGACAGTAAAGACTTTCACATTTTCGTCCTCACAAAATCAGGTAATGCTTTGGTTTCAACTTTGTCTTTTTAAAACTCTTTATACTTTCATCTTGATTTATTTTCATCTATATTTCTTTCCATAGAAAAGGAATTTCAGAACCTATAAGAGTTAATTATGAATACTTGTCAAAAATTATTTTTATATATTTTGTTTAGCATAAAACTATTTGGCACTAAAATATTTCTTACGAGATATAATTACAAAATCGCTCGTTATTAATATTTGAAGCAGTTATGTTTTTAAATAAAACGAACAATATTTCGGAATGAAGGGAAATTCTAGAAATCGCAGCTGCTCGGTTGGCAAAGTATATCTTTATGGATTGGTTGGCCAACGGTTCAAATCATATCGCTGTGTTTTATCCAATAGCTGGAATTCTTTTTTTAAAATTGTTATCGACTGTTTAAGATCAGTAAAATAGTATATCTATCTTAAATATTCAAATTGGATTGTTCTCGAACATTTTATATAAACACTCGATATCTCATCAGTCATGTGTACATTCTCAGCCTCGTGCTGTTGTGACTTACTTCGTTATAATAAGTTAAAAGTTTGTTTAAACTAACGTTCTATACATTTTCATGACAATATGATTACATAACATGATATATGATTACACAACACAATATAACATTTGTTTTCTAAACTGTAGCTCTAAGAAATACATAACAGTGTCCCAAATCTAATCTTTTCAATTGGAAAAATGCTTTCAATAAATAACGTTAGAATTATATTTCACGCCATTTTATTCCATAAATATACGGCCGAAATTTTTTTATATATTCTCCATACCGTGGATGTTAAGAATATTTGTTTCCTTATTTTAACCAATCAAAGAATCAAATCATTATTTTAAGCAGTCAATTACTTCTTCTTGCAAATAACGCTTGTTGGTTAACGGATATTAATGGAAATGATTATTGTAATCCTCCAAAAATATCTAAAACAGTGACATTGGAAGCTTCATAAAAAAATAAATTTTCATATAAATGTGTTAAATTATTTGTTCAAACAATTAAAATTACTAAATAATAATTAGTTATTAATAAAGTATTTTACTTTATAGAATTAAAAAAACTGTGGTATAATTAATTGAACTAACCGTAATTATGTTACCGGAGGAGAATTTTTATGAAAACTAGTTTGTAAAGTTTTGAGTAAATTAAAATTAAAGACGAATTTTAGCTGAAAAATATGATTTGTTTTAAAATCATCCTGTATAATAGGTCAGGCCTTGTTTTTGCTAGAAAAGATGGATGGTTTTGTAAAAAGGAAAGTCTGAACTACAAAAAATAATTAAAAAAATTCGCCAATGTGTTCGATTATCAGTGTTTTTAATGTAGTCGGATACCTTAATGCATGATTAGAGCATTATTTATACCATATGCAAGATTGTTATTTGTACATGAAGAATTAAAATTTCTATTGAAGTACAATCCATTACAAATATTCTATATGTTAAAAATTTTACAAGAACTGTTAGTTTTAGAAATTTTGTTAGTAAATTTCAGATGAATAAAAGCAAAATCTTTCTCTTAAAGTGAACAATGGAAAATTAATCGTCTTTTCCATCAGAAGTATTTGTTAATTAAATATCCTTGACTCACACATTTCTTTTTTACAATCGGGTTGCTCTAAATGTCTAAAATATTTTGATCTTATTGTAAATTAATTAATTAAGGTTATGAACATAATTGATATCAATATAATAAATTAATTGACATTAACATAAATAATATTAAATTAATTTTGGATCAAATATAAAGCTTTTCCAAAATTTTAAGCCTTAGACTAAATTTGGTTAAAAAGATTAATATTTCTCATTTAAGAAAGAATTAATCTTTCATATTTTTTTCGATTGATTCCCCTCCCCCTTCTTAATGGGATTTTGTATTTATATAAGCTTGGAGATATTTTCTTTAAAAAAATGTAGTTCTGTCTATCTTCTTTCAATCTTTTTAATTTCATCATTGAGACTAAGTCAAAATATTCTTATTAAAATATTTCAAAATAAAAAAATCGATGTTCTGTGAAAAAGTATAAAACATGCCAAATGTTTTTCTGAAAAATAATTAAAATTAAAAACAATCCAAATTTTTTAATCTTTATTAATCTCTTAGAAATACTTCATTCCCATTAAAAGGTTTAAAAAAAAAATATTGTGTTCTATTTTAATCAACACAAGGATCTCGAAAATTTTTCCCTTAAAACACTTTTTGGAACATTCATTAATTCAAAAAGACTTTTTAATTGCTTTTTTCTTTAAAAAAAAGCCATCGGCGATCTATTAAACATCTTTCTTGGTCAATTTATTATTGTTTAATCACAAGTGTTGAAAACTCCTATTAATAAGAAACAAAAATTATAGCAGACATTCTTGAAATAGAAGAAAACGAAATGGCTTCTAAATGCCTATTAAACTTCAATTTAAAGCTCGCCAACTTGGCGCAGAACTTGTTCGTTTTCCATCAAAGGTGGTAAGGGGCCAATTGCTTGTTGATGGATGAGACAAATAACCAAAAGAATCATCGACTGCGCCAGATGGTTCTGAGATCCCGATTGATTAATAACGTCTCGTTGGTATAAAACTTTCGCCAGCAATTGTAGCAGATGTTTGGTAACTTGGGGAATTCTCTTTATGATTACAATTATTTCAAACTTCTTTTGGTGACATTTTATGAGCAAAGAAAAGTTTGAATTTAGCTAACTTTTAAATATTTGTATCGAATATTTTGCATATTAATAACAAATTTATCTTTACCAGGTTTATGGTGAATGGATTCAGAATATTTTCAGATTTTATAAGACATATTTAATTTTAATATACACTTTTTAGAGTTGAAAATTATAGTGTATTGTGTTCCAAAAAAAGTGGGATGTGTTTAATGTAATATTTAAATATTAAAAAAATATTTCACTGCCAATGATACAAAGCGTATAATTTTTTTATTTCATTCCTGTAGATAAAATTTTACAAGCAATTTTATTATGAGTTTTTTTATGAAAGGAGTTGAAAATACTACAGTATATCTTTAATTATTTAGCAAAAAGATATAAGAATCTTTAACAAATTAAACGAGTCACTAAGGACTTTTTCGAAATTTAATGAAACGATTTTATTGATTTAAAAAAAAGAATAAATAAATATTTCATAGAAGAAGTATTTTATTTTAAGTGTGTGATTCAGGTTTGCATAAAATTTAAAAAGATTTACAGGATTCATAAAAACATGATTATATTTCACGAATTTAATCCTTTTTGTTTGTATTTTGAGTAATAATATTCTATATAAAAATTTTACATTTGATGAACACACCATAAAAATACAGCGTATGTATTGTAATTATAAACATAAATCTAAATAATTTTCGGGCAACTAATTTCGTTAACTGAAAACATCAGAATTTTAGAATGTTTTATACTAATAGTTTAAAAAGAATTAACAAAATATTTTGACAAAATGTATCCTAAATTTTCGGGGTTTAGATTAATTTTTATAGAATGACGAAAATTTAAATCCAAGACCATCAATCAATGATGTTGAGCCTCAGATAAATAAAAATAAATTAATGTTTTTTTAATTTTAATTTAAATGAGTGTTTATATTTTTATTTTATATCATTGTTCAAAACACATTTGAACTTTGATGGTCTCTTTAAGATAATTGTTATATACCCTAAAAATTTTTATGCATTTCGAAATTGGATTTGATTTGAAAATTCATAAAAATTGTAAGGTGTATATAGAAAAAGTCGTTGCAAATCGTTACTTTTCATTAATTTCCTTAATCACAAAAATTTTAGCTTAAAGAAATAATGTTTCAGTTACCTTGATGTATTTTCTTTTCTGCTCTAACTTATGTCACCATCTGTTGATGAACATATTCTTCACAAGCATTGAGATTTAAAAAAAAAAATTCTTACCAACTTGTACGAACAAGAGCAAAAACAGCACCACTAAGATTTGGAATGTTGTTGAAATAGTTTATTAAATCCTTCTGTTGATAGACCTGTCCCTTTTTAATTCATATAATAGCATTTGTATAGGTGAAATTTACTGCAAAACTAGGGTAATAATAGAATATCGATTTGTTTCATTATCTAGAGACTTGAAAGAGGAAAAGTATTAATTGCATTCTGGACCTAACTGGCACCCATGGGGCATATCTTAAGATTAAGTTCAGTTGTAAATTATTTTTTTATATTGACCTCTCACACACACAAAAAATAACATTCATGCAATACTTAATAGATTCAGGAGTTAAGTAATATGTAAGATATATATGAGGATATGTGAGTGATAAGATGATATGTAATATTAATATACCTTCTTTGTTGCCATGTATTTGTTTTCTTCCAACAGAGAGTAACACCGAAGTTCCAGATCAACAGTCCGAGCCACCCCCTTCCAGCGTCCGCCGTCCACCTCAGGACACCCCTCAGGGTTATTGCTCTTTGTACACGGGAAGCGTGTGTCGCAAGTACCTACCCTCTCAGGGCTTGGTGTACTATAACTTCAGCACAGATGGTTCTGCCACGCCCATTAATGAGCAGATCACTCAAGGCCTTTGGAAAGAAGTCATCTCTTCTCTCCTGGAGCCTTGTCGAACAGCTGCAGAAACGCTTCTCTGCCACTACGCTTTTCCTGCTTGTGAGTGGGTGGATGGATTTGCCTACAGTAAGCCAATTTGCAGGTAAGTCTTCTGGTTCATTTAGTGGGAAGGATTAGAATAGCTGATATATAAATAATATTAGGTTGTTCGGAAAGTAATTTCGTTTTTTCCTGACAAAGGATTTAATTGCATTTTTCGCACCCAATTTCATACTTAAACCGCAAAATCATTTTATGTCTTAAGAGCTGATATAGCAAGGCTTGAGTGTGAAAAAGTGCAGCTGATTCTTCGCAGTAGTTTTTGGATGGTGCCCTTTTAAATATGGAGAGCAATAAACAGCATTTTCGTCATTTTTTTCTTTTTTGCTATAAAAGGTAAAAATGCTGTTCAAGCCAGAAATAAATTAGCCAATATGTGTGGAGAAGATGTGTTAACAGTACATCAGTACCAGAACTGATTTGCAAAATTTTTCCTTCAAATGAGGAGGCCCAAAACCACCTTGATCAGTTTTTTTTTTTACAGCAAAGACCAAAACTTTTATGAGCGTGTAATCATGTTACTACCAAAAATATGGCAAAAGGTATTAGACAAGAATGGCAATTTTATAATTTAATAAATAATTTATTCATTAAACGAAAATTTCTTTTCATTTTGACAAAAAAATACGAAATGACTTTCCGAACAACCCAATATAATTTTTTAAGAGAAAACTTTTTCGTGTCCAAATAATTCTGGGTCAAACTGTGTTAAGAATTTATTTGCCTACCTGCTTACAAATATATAAACAATCAAATGTAAATGTGAAACGAAATATAAGGGATAATTCTTTCCAAAATCTAAAATATATATAAAAATAAAGGAGCATTTCATTGTTGTATAGTTGATGAAAAAGGCACCATCGAATTTAGCCAAGATCGAAAGAAACGGTCCGCTTGGTTCTGTGTAATTCTTGATACTAAAAGACCTTCAAACATTTAGCTCTGTCTTAATCAATAAAAGGAGATTAATCAGTCCTTTGGGATTTGAAGTCGTCCTCTGTTATTTCTTTCAGACAAAGATCAATCCAATTTATTTTTCAGTTGTTTTCGTTCAACCAAATAAATAGCTATGTTAGCTTGAGGACTGCTTCATTTGTAAGGTGAAAGTTTTCTTCTAAATTACTGAGATTGGTGTGGAAAATGTCAGTTTTGCGTGTTAATACATTCTCAATATAATGATCTAAAGGTGGTTCCTTATAATCTCTGTTTGTAAGCATGTACGCTCATCAATAGTTCATCTATTAGTTAATACATAATCTGGATTTCGGTATTTATAGGAGGAAAAAATTATTATAGTTATGCATCTGGTTTTTTAGTCATATATCTTTATTTTATTAGATGGCAAAATTTTGCAAGATCTTCGTAAGTAACCATCCGGACACAGATTAAGGTTGTGGTTATTTTAACTATTTAATCTGGCAGCTGATTTTTTTTTGTCTGTGTTCAAGTAGTAGAATTATCAAATGAAAAGAAAAATTGTAATATATGATGATACACAGCAATTATATGCAGAATAGTCACATGGTAATAAGTATATAATACAATAACAATGAACAAAAGCTTTCTATATTACAAACGCTTTCATAAAGGAAGAGAAGAATCTTAATATCCTCCATGATAAACTATTTTCTTATGCCATGATCAGGCTAAATTTTATAACAGTTTTGATTTTGTTATGTAAATGAGCATATATGTATTGAAGAAACATAAGCATACATGTATTGAAAAAACATAAGCATACACGTACTCTACAATCAGATGCAAATACGCTTCAAAACTTTTAAGAATAACATTTTAAGGCATGATATATTATCGCTATTGCAGCTAATATCACTTGATACAAATTTTATTAAAATATTGTATAGCTCTGAGTACAATGAAAAAATCCATTTTTTTCAGGGAAGACTGTATAGCCGTCCAGGATTTATTTTGCTATAACGAATGGGCTATGATAGAAGACAATAAGCAGCGTGGCATCTATTTTAAATCACGTGGACATTTCCGTTTGCCAGACTGCAACTCTCTGCCAGAAAGAGGAAATTCTTCATATTCTTCCATCTGCTCACACGCTCATCTGACAGATATTATAGAGGAAGAAGTGACGGGTGAGTAAAACAATGTGAACACTTTAATATTCACTTTTAGATAATTTCTTCCTGTGAAGTGTTGTAAACTGCAAAAATACGAACTTCTTCACCAAACATATATTTTATATATGGGTCAATGTATATCACGGCTGCACAAATTGGAATTATTATTAGTGCTATAGCAATGCCTTAAAATGTAAGAAGTCTTTAAATGCAAATGAATTTATATTAATTCTAGTATACATCATTTTAAAAAGTACTGAACCAAAACAGAGTACAACATTCATTTGCTTAGCTGGCGAGGTTTGATATTAGAAACATAAAATTGAAAATCTTTGATATGGCACATTTGACATGGTATTTGGAACACATTATTTTTACCATACTACCTACAGATGTCAAAACAATTTATGAGCTATTCCATGACAGAATTTTTTAGATGGCATCTTCGACGAGTGGTATTTGGAACATCAGTACTCCGTACATTCCATTACCATAACTTTCTACATAAGTAAAGACACAAAATGAGTTGTTACATGGTATACATTTTTATATAGTACCTTCGTAGAATGTTATATAGAGCATAGACTCCTTTACCGTGCCCATCTACAGAAGTCAAAGCCCTTCCAGGATATTGTTTTGTATCCGAACTTTGAAATATTATTTGTAAAAACATGTATAAATTTTTAAAAAAAATGATTCTTTGTTAAAAAATAATAAATGACTTTTATTATTTCCAGTCCCGATTAATAATGTATATAAATTTTGAATTCGAAAACAGATTTCATTAATGGCAATATGAAACGAAAATGAAAATATTACCAATTTATTATTTTTGATGTAATTCACATCTAATTCAATCTTCTTTGATAAACGAGATAATAACTGAAACCATCTTTGAATTATTTTACATCTATTTGAAAAATTAATGAAACGCATAATCATATAAAATCGTTTGTCTAAAATTATCTGCTGATACCCTAAAAATGACTATAATGGGAAACGATTGTACACTACTGGTCAAAAATATTTTTTGTTTGAGAAATTTCACGTTTTCTCAAGAATAAGCACCCCAAAAGTAATATTTTTTCACTTAAAGTTAAAAAAATTATGTCAATGCGTGTAATTAGTCTAATTAGTCTTTCTAAGATAAAATTGAGTTATTGAAAGAAAAAGTAATTAATTTTAAAAATATTAAAATACAAACAAGATCATCAGCTAATCAGTATCGGAATTCACATGAATTTCCCTGATAAACTGAAGTAAAGAAAAATTTCAAGTTCTTTGGATAAGAAAAGATAATAAAAGAATTCAAGTTAATTTATAAACATTTAATATTTTGGTGCGCTACCATTACAGCAGCAACTTTGTTAGGTGTGGAATCCACAAGGTTTTGTAACACTTCTTTCGATACTTCCTTGTGCCAAACTTCAATTACTGTTTTCTGAAGTTATTATTTTGTTCTGGGATGATTCTTAGTTTTTTCTTCCCCACTAATACTCTATAAATTCTTGTTAGGATTTAAATCTGTTGAGTTCCCTAGCAATGCGAGAACATTAATACTATCTTTTTCAAATGCAGCCTTAACTTAAAATAATGAATATTTCGATATAAAGGTCAGAACTGTAATTGGATGAAGTTTAAAATTAATTGTAAAGTTTGTCTTACCTTTTTCGATGTATGGCCAGTTCTTGCTGAAATATAAATTCCTGAATTCGTAACATGTCACAAGCACTACGAAACAATTGATCCTTCAGTACATCAACTTTCTTGCCACCATTTATAACTCCCTGTACAAAATGGTCATTCATTTGACTAATATGACATGTTACCCCACATCATTACACTTCCTGGGTGTTTTGATGTCCGAATCATGCATCATGGCCTCATGCTCTCTTTTGCTTTACTCCAAATGTGGCCAGGCATGTGAAACATTTAAAGAAAAACTACTTTTGTGGCAGAATATAACTTGTACCCATTACGAAATACTCCAATTTTTATGCACCTCGGTCCACCTAAATCGTTTTTCTGCATTGCTTTCGTAAGTGCTGGTTTATCTGTAGGCGCTTGTAACTTATAACCAGCTTCACAGAGTCTCCTGCTAACTGTTCTGGGACTCGGAATGATAAACATAGACTCATTCCATTCTTTTGCAGTGTAGCTGGATTTTTATATCTATTTTTAAGGCGGAATCATATCAAATTAGCATCAATACGTATAGAAGATAACCTCGGATGACCAGTTCTAGGCCTTTTGCCTACAGTTCCTTTGATTTTGAATATATTTTTGAGGCGAGAAACAGTCGACTCACTGGTATAACGTTTTCCTGCCCCACTCACGATAAGTGGCATTTTCAACCAGCTGTGTCATCACATGCCAAAACCCTCCATTGTTAAATGCCTCCATATTGACAGACAGGGGATCTTATCGCCAAGTGTCGACGCATCTGGTAATTAGTGGTTCTGAGAGACCACACTTGGGGTTCAATGTTTAGGCGGAACTTATCGGGGTCATCGTAAAGGAGTGTCAACCCATCTAGACGCTAAAATGTTTTTCCATTGTGAAGGGACTGTCATTAACACGCTCTCTAGAACAGTCAGTTACGAGAACGCATTCTTGATGGTAATTTCCTTCTGCAGACACAAATGAGTGCAATTATTGCTGTACAGCTTTTGGGCTGTAGATAGCCAAGTAGATGAATGGGAAATGAGAAGGCGAAGTTTGGATAGCGATAAAATAGGAGGTTTTCTTAGCAGAAGAGAATATGTTTTGGGGGGAGGGAGATTAAGGACTAAACAATGACGCTCCATCTTGGAATAGCCGTGCTGACTATCAGTCTGTTAGCGTCTTGTGGTGTTATGTCTCCGAATTGAGGATGAACTCTTTTCTGTATAAATCTTCAACCTTTGACTGTTGTGTAAATATCCTCACCTTCCAAATGGTGTAAATATCAAATATTTCAACCTATGTTAGAACAAATTGTTCTTATTTATGTATATATGGCTGTAAATTAAAGAATTGTCTGAAATTCTACTCTTTTATTTGATCGTTCAGAATCAAGGCATTATACTGTAATCTCTCCTATAAAGAATCCCGACATTTGAAATGGTGTATTAAAATAACAACTTGGTTCTTCTCACAAGTTAATTCCCACATTTTAGAAAGGAATGAACAGTTTAAATTGAAAATGTCAATGTAAAATATTGAAATGTAAAAATATTACTTTTGGGGGTTTATTCTTGAGAAAAGCGTGAAATTTCTCAAACTTGCAATACTTTTGACCATTAGTAAAATTATTTAAATGCGAGTCATCAATCTAAACAAATTACAAATGTTATTTTTTTATTGAAAGCATTACCAGTTTATGACTTTTTGATATAACTGGTATCCCACTGAAGCTTTGAATTTTCTCTGTTAAACAAGTAATTGTTAAATCATCTTTGAATCTTTTCTATTCATTTGTAGAATGAATAAAATTAGAGGCAGATAAAGTCATTCATTTAAAATTATATATTGATAACCATAAAGACGTCTATAACTAGAAACGTTTGTATGATATTAAAATAATTTAAGTGATAAGATCAATCTATTATAATTAAACATAAGGTAAATATTAATTTTTCTATGCGCCAAGTATATTCTTTTTCTTAAAATGTTTTCAAAAAATCTCTTCAGCTAGAATGGTGTGACTCTTTTTGGATTATATTTAAATAATAGGACATTTATAAAAACATTATTATTATATTACATTGGTGAAATTGTAACATATCTTACATAAATAAAGTACGAAAAAATATGGCATTCCAAGAATGATTTGCTTAAACATTTATTTAATTACTACCCTTACTGGAAAAAGTTATGTAATGTTTACTCATCGAATCAGAAGTTTATGTTACAAACTAATTCCAGCAAAAGAGCAAGTTCTATCATAACAATTTATTTGGCTACGTAAGAAAATATTCTTTAAGCAAACAAATGGAAATATCGAGAATTAGTTGCCGTTATAATTTTCTACCATTTCTCGCATAGTTCTTAATTAGCTTTCTTTAAAAAGAATTCCGTTAGGGGAATCAACCAAAATATAACATTTCTCCAAACGCAGCGAAATACTGTTGAAATTGGAGATCAGAAAAAAAAATGGCGCTCTTCTATTCCTCTTCGGTGTTCCAGTCGTTAATTTCCTTGTTTGTCTTCATCTAATTTTTCCTGTCACGTTCAAATGTGTTTGTCTCATTTCCATATGAAAGTTGGTTGATTAAAACGAATTAAACTATAAAGTTGTTGAATCAGCTGCAGGTTTCTATGCAGCTGCAGTTCTTCAGTGGAGGGTAGGAAAAAAGTTTTGTCAGATCAAAGAACATTTGCGAAAGGTCTTCGGAATTAGATTTCAATATTTGCGTATTCGAACTAGTGTTTTAGGCAAATACACTCTAATTAAAATGCAATATGAAACATGAAGGTAATGGAAAAATGCAGAATAGGAATCTTATCAGCTTTTAATTAAAGAGTGTTGACAACCAAAAGAGCAACAAAGGTCAAAACAAATAGAAGACATATATTGATTTTTTAAAATATATAAAATTTACCGTTTAATTAGTACGTAAAATTCTAGTCCTTATTTCATTTTGTTGTTCAGTTTTTTTTAATGAATATGATCGTCGTTCATTATGCAAAACAAATGACTTTCGAAAGTTGATAAAATGATATTTAAGTTCTTACAGGGAAAAAGTGACTCATGTATTTCAGTTAATATTTATTTTATTGAGTTTCATTAAATTTAATAATATCTAGTCAACACATTAATTATTACAGGTATTGCAATAGATAAATCTAATTTGTTATTAATTAAATTTATATTTTTATATTATCAGTCTTTAGTGGTCTTCTGATTTTCTATGCAAGTGATTATTCTTTTTTCACATTTACATCTAAATTCATCTTTAAAGTTAAATATAATTATCTATATCTTTGCTATAAAAATGACAATATAGGGAGAAAAGAAAATTTTGAAATTTGCTTTTAAATATCATTTCAACAAAACTGCAATTTTCCACAACCGAATTTCGAATAAACTACATTTCATATGTTTCAAAAGATTAGAAATGAAGAGAACTGTTTGAATGCAGATTATGCCTTTCATTTATCTAATGTTGTCGAAAATATATCTATATTTCGCTAAAAAATAATTTCGTAGAAGTTTCTTAAGTGCTGTGAAGTTACTGTGTTTCTAATGAAGGATTTTAATAAATTAGTTATTCTTTTTAACAAATTTAACAAACTAATATTCCTGTTAATAAATTAATAATTTCTTTCAACTTTTCCAATTTCACTCTTACTTTGTATTAAGCAAATTTGAAGCAAGCATAATATTAATCTTATTGAAATATGACTCCATTTACCGACCAGATGGTTAATAAATTAATTAATGGTTACTAAAAATTAAATATTTTATGAAACTATGCATTAATGATTTCCTCGTTAAAATATTTAAACATTATTAAACATTTATAACATGAAATTTGCCCAAACCATTTCTTCGTAACTGTGATATTTCTGATATTTAATATATTTAATTAATTATTTATTAAAACATTTAACTAAATCATCGAAATTTAGCATTTTTGCTCCACTTTTAATTTACCTCATTTTACAACTTCTGAAATAATTTTAGCAAAAATGTAATTTTTATACCAACTTAAAGTATAAATATATTTTCTAAAATCTTGACTAAGTATTACAACATGCACTTTTTGATTTTTAATCGCCCTCGCTAGAGTATGTGCAGGCAACATTTCTGAATCCTTTTCTTAACGATGAGGGAGATCTAGCAGGCTGTAGCGAATTGTTGGCTCTCCGCCTATAGTTGCCATATCTAATTTCAGTTAAATTGTTAGATGTGACTTCATGCTTATGATTTCTTTAAACTAACAAATATTTTTTTAAAAATGTAGTTTTAATTTCTTTCTTATGCTGTCTTTATTGTATATAAGAACCTTCTAATTGGAAATCAATCAGCTTTCAATTTCTGAAATAATTACAGCACACAATTTTTTTAATATTTAGTTTATACATTTTTGGTAGTACCGTTTAATTTTTTAGATTTTTAATTTTTTTTCTTAGTATAACGTTACTGTTATGCTAATCAAATTATTAGTCTAACATTATGACATTACAGAGTTTTTTTTCTATTGATAATCTAGAAACTGTTGCTGATCTACAGGTTGGCCAGACATAATGGTTATGCTTGGTTTCATTTAAATCATATAAACTTTCCTTCATTCTCGTGCTTCTGGAAAATGATCAGACATAAAAATTTTGCTACTTTAATTGACTTCTATAAGCTCATCTCAATGTATATATGAACCAAAACATTCATCTTTATTATAAGTTAAAATATAGTCATAGATACAACAGTTATAGATTTTTATATATAGTCACAGATTTTTAGAATATAGTTATAGATTTTTATATATAGTCACAGATTTTTAGAATATAGTCATAGATTTTTATATATAGTCGCAGATTTTTAGAATATAGTCATAGATTTTTATATATAGCCACAGATTTTTATATATTGTTACAGATTTTTATAATATAGTCATAGATTTTTAACTCAAAATTGTCTGTTTGAATTTGAAGTCAAATTTTTAATTACTTTTTGTTTGTTTTATTTTGCATATCAAAGAAAAATTAAGAAAATAAGAAGAAATAAATATAATTATTTTCCTTAATATAATTATTTTCCTATATATTATATAATAAATATAATTATTTTCCTTTTTTTATTCTCTAAACATTCGAATTTTTATTTTTCTTTGTCAGAACCACCAGTATTTTGAGTCTACAATCGTCATATAGGTCACTTTTTCCTTCATACGAATTACATATTTTAGACAAATATACCAAATAATGGATTTTATTTCTTTATTTTTTGATAAGCTAAAATTATGCTTAGCAATATAACGATTCTTAGACGGACACTGAGACAAATTCCTTATTTTTGACAGCTACGAACGCTAAAAATTCAGGAAATGTGTTAAGAAAAAAGCACAAGCCCATTACGTGTCTCAACAGTAATTTTTCACTGCCAAGAGCTTATGAAAAATTCAATGCGAATTTCTCGCGCGTGGGGCTCTTAAATATGCGGGGTTGGAAAAAAAACGACAGAAAAACTAGATGCATTTCTAAGTAAGAAAAAATTTTCGGGCGTTTAGTACCCTAAACGGCGCTGTCAAAAGGGACGCCGACATAAGAAAGACAAAATTGGTTGGAGAAAATATTTTATGACATCTTTCTTTCACGATTTTTTGGATAGTTTTATACTTGATAAAACAGCTTAACGAATTAAAGATATGCATTTGGAGAGCTTATTAATTAAATTAATAGAAAGATGTTGGTTTTATTATATAATTTTTTCTAAATACCTTAATCATCATTAGGTATTTTTTATGTTAATTTCTTTAGTAATTTGGAATCTTTAGCTTCTACGGTTGGTTGGTTGGTTGGTTGTGTGGGTTTTATTGGCGCAAAAGCCATACTTGGCCATACTGCGCCAAACGTATGGTAGATTAACAGGACCAAGGTGCTAAAACATGGTATTATATAAAAAATATGTTATAAATTCCTCATAATTATATACATTTCAGCAAAAGACCTACTGAAGATTCTAAAAACAAACAGCATTATGTTACATGTAGATCAAATCTATAATTTTGGGTGGAAAAGGAACAAGTGAAATATTGTAGACATAAAACATGTTGATAAAATGCTTAAAACACGACAAAAATGAGTAAGTTTTTACAATTCACGAATTTAAATTTCACTCATTTAAAATTTATTTCAATTTAGATTTTAAATTCGTTTCAGTTTAGAT
>JAPMOQ010056230.1:103880-126242 GCA_026543055.1 Argiope trifasciata
AATGGCATATGAAATCAAATTTCGTTATACTTAACAAGAAGAATAAATGAATGGGAATTAAAACAAATTATAATTTTTTAGATAGAGAGATTTTTTAGATAGATAGATCTAAATAGAGAGAAAATATTTTAATCGTGAAATAATCCCTTCAACATGCTTTAATAAGAGTCTAATTATTGATGTAGGAAAAATATTATTTTGATCGTGGAACAACTCGTTTTTTGAGTTTAATAAGAGTCTATTTATTGACATAGAAGAAAAATGATTTTGATCGTGGGATAATTTCTTTACTCCTCTTTAATAATAAGCTATTTATTGATGCCAGTGAAATATTATTTTGTTCATGTAACTATTACGTTTTTGCGCTTCAATAATAGGCTAATTATTAATTCAAGTTAGAAATTACTTTGATCATGTAAAAATTATATTTTTGCGTTTTAATAAGAATCTATTAATTGATGTGAGAGAAAAATTACTTCAATCGTTCAATAGTTATCTTAATGTACTTTAACAGCAGTATACGTTTAAAAATTATATTGTAGCAATAGTACGATGTTATAAAATTTAAAAATATAGAAAAAGATAAAAGTCTGAAAATGTATTTACATTCATTTTGGAATATCTGTACGTTTGCATAACACTAGAAATACTAAGAATAATTTATTTGATCGTTCTTAATTTTTGTGTTTTCAAAGAAGTTAAAACTGTCATAATAATATATGCCTGAAATTCTACGCAAGAAAGCTTTTTTAAGTGTTAAATGCCTTAAATATTGGTGTCAAATGGAGCATTAATGTATAAAAGAATATATTTTAAGACACCTCTTCCACAATTTGGGAACGCATTATTTAATGCAATATTAAAAATGAGCAAGCTTTTAGAATGTTTATTAATTAATGTGAAAAAATGCTGTAATCCGATTGAAAATAAAGATTTTTCACTTTTTTTGTAATAATAAACTTTAAGTTGCCGGTAATAATAGATATAATTCATGACATATAATGTGAAGTTTTATCAACATTAAACTAAAAAAATCTAATATTGGTGGTCTGAATCACATCGAAATTTTTTAATGGAAGCAGCAAGAAGTAGATATGACATTCCTTTAAACTGCATTTAGAAAGTCACGAAGAAATTCGCTTTAATTGTACCAGTTTCTTTAAATATGTGAATTGAATAAGACCAAAATAGCATGTGCTCTGCTATTCATTTGAAGAATTCGACAATAATACAGTGACTAGGTTTGGAGAGAAGTACGCTTCATTTGGATCTCTTAAGAAATTACATAGTAACACATATGAAACAATTAATCTAATTAATATTAAAAAAATGAGCATTTTCAGATAAAAAAATATTTTCGAAAACACTGAGAAAGAGTTCCTCTTGTCCTAAACAACAAAAGAGTTCAACTGAGCATTTTTCTTTCTTTTTGTTTTTTAAAAGTAAAATGAAGGTATATTTGATTATAATAATAAATTTAAAAAAGCGCTATAACGCTATAGGAGGAAATATTTGTAGCTGCAATGGAAACGATTTCAAATTCATTTGTACATTGAAGTATATTGTAGCAAAATGAAGTTAAAATATTTTATTAGGGAAAGATTAAAAAATGAAATCTATGATCGTAGATTTCAAGATATCATGTGAGAACATTATTTTTTTAAAGTCAGTATTTGCCATGGATAATTTAAATCTTTAACCAGTAACCATTTGAACGGATTTGAAACAATCAGAAAACTTCTCTGATCCTTTTTCTTTATGCATTTGTATATATATGATAAACTATTTACCAACAAAATTTTTAATTCATATAGAATATTTCTGAAAACAATATTTTTGTATACATAATCTACTATTATCTAATTTCTGAAATCATTAAACGGTTTCATAATGGATTAATCTTAGAACAGGAATCAAATCCTTCAATGTTTCCTACTTAAGAAAGAATGAAGTGATATTTCCATATTAGTGGAAAGAGAAAATATTTTTATCAAAACTGTTATTAAATGCAAATGAAATTTACTATATATATATTATAAAAATTAAATTATTTAATTTCCTCTGAAAAAAATTTTATTCCATTAAAATAACAGCTATGATATAATAATTCTACGTCAACCTTTTAAAAACTCATTTGCTATCAAAGAAGCTTACGTAATAATAAAGCAACACTGGTAAAAGCAGGCCAACCTTTTAAAAACGCATATTCTTTCAAAGAAGCGTACATACTAATAATTCAATACTGGTAAAAGCAAGTAATAAATATATGCAGTTAAAAGATGATGATGAAATTTTCCATTTATGCTTTATTCATTGCCAATGCAAATTTGAGTTTCAATTATTCATTGAATACTAGATTTCTAGCCTCAAAACCCCTAATCAAAACAGCGTCATGTTCACACATGAAACAGAAGAAATATGGATATGATAATAAAGCGTAGCAAAAGGTAATTCTTTGAAATTTCAAACGATGTAAGAATAATGTTTGTGCCTAAATAAAATTACTACTTATCGTGACAAAATGTTCTCCAAGATATATTTCTGGTAAACCTGTTAGGTTCTGTCAAATGGCATGGCTGGTAGAATGTTCCTCCTTATATACACATACATTCCACTTAATTAATAGTAGAAATGGAATGATTTCTTTAGAATTTGGTGTAATCCATAGTATTATACATTTATTAGAAAAAAATTAACATTTACTGCTTTTTATAAACATAAATATGATTTCTTTATTATGACAGTACTATTATCCGATATCACCAGTTTACTATTCAAAACTGTTTGACTGTAGCATACATCAATTGAACAGTGATAACATGTTTACCTTATTTCTCATATGTTTTATTTATACCAATTTGATTTAAATCAAATTCTATAAATTGAATGGTTAATTAAATATTCTTTTAAACTCTACTGTTTCTGAAATCATGTTAATGAGAAAGACCGTTCATTTCTACGCAGAACATTGCATCAGAGACAGAGGCAGATTTTACCAAGGGACTGTGAATGTGACAAAATCTGGAATACCTTGCCAAAGATGGGATTCACAGGTAATAAATGAATTTAATCTATTCAAACTAACTAAAGTCAAAAAGTTTTACACAAACTCAATATAATTTGAACTTTTCTACTGAGTTCTGAATTCTTTTAAAAATACTTTTATTTGATTTTCTTTATATAAAAATAAATAAAAGTAAAGATTAATTCCGAAATTTTGTACTCGGGACACAAAATATTTAAAACAAAACAACTATGTTTTGTTAAAGCTTTATAATTGCATGCACTTCATATTTTACCATTATTCACATTTCATTCATTCACGTCCTAAAAAAGCCAAAATTAATTTTCAAGAAAAAAAGAATGAACAATTTTTCAACATGTAGATGTCCTCTCTGATTCTGGCCGAACTTTCATATGGAGAGCACCAGGTACCGGTTACCCCCAAGAGAACATCACTGAAGGACATCATTATGGTGGTGCAATATTTCTCGTTTAGGAATGAATTATTCTGGGTTCCAGAAATGATCTTCGTGTTCAAATTTAAACCATGATACGCCAAATCTATCTGAACATCATTCTGGAACAGAATTTACGTTTATGGATTACAATACCCGTCCTCACTGTGGAAACATCGTGAGCGTGTGCCTTCGATCGGATTATATAAACCGTATGGACTGGCCAGCATTCTCACCGGACTTGAATCCAGTTCAGCATGTGTGGGGCACGTTTGGCCGACGAGTATAGCCCGTCATCCACCTTCTGTATGTCTACCGGGACTTCGGAGAACATTGCTCGATGAGTAGTATAATGTTCCCAAGATTAGATCAATAATTTGATACTCAGCATGCCTATGTTTTGTATGATTATATTGCATCGTCTGGGAGACATACTATGCATTATCCACCATACCAAATATGTAATATGGGTTTTTGTAAATAGCTTCTTTTTTTGTAATTTGATCCAGGGAACAAAAAATCTCAATTTTTATTAATCATATTAAACATACAGCGTCTTTTTGTCCCTCTTTACCTTTTGTTTAGTAAATAGGCTTTACAAATGTCACATTTGTTTTGCTTCTGACTCTCTCTTTTCCTAAACTTGAATTGTCCTTAATTTATGGGCATGATTGTACATAGTTGAAGATTGATTAGAGGGTATTAACGGACGAAAACACATGTGACCTTCATGTGCCAAATAAAGATTAAATAAATGCTTTTAGAGATCGCAGCAGGATAAAAATTAAGTGAGAGTGTTGTTTACAGGAAGAATGTATTTGTAGAAATAGTTGGCAATAAGGTTAGTATTTAGTACGAATCTTTTCCTGTTGAATCATCATCGAAATATATATTAATTATAAATAAGATTGCTGTTTGTTATGTGCAAATTAAAAGTCTTTGTCTCTACCGAACGAAAATATAACATAGATATAACATGACATAAATATAACATAGTAACATAAATATAACGAAAATATAACATAGTAACTTTTGCACGTCTTACATATATATTATTTAAAAATAAATTCATTACAGGATCCACATCACCATAATCGTCCTCCCATGGTATTTCCAGAAGTTCTGAATTCCGAAAATTATTGTCGCAATGCGGGTGGAGAAGAACCCATGCCTTGGTGTTACACGATTGATCCCAGAATACGTTGGCAGCACTGCGATATTCCAAGATGTGGTAATCAATAGTTTTTAAATTGGTATTAGAACAATAAGCTAATTGATTAAATATGTGGCTGTTTTATTATCATTTAATACACAGAAAGAATTGATTTTGATAGATATGGAAGGAAAACCTTTAATCAGAAATATTTTATGTATATGAACAAACTTCTTAAAGAAACGGTTTTTCATTGGTTTGTTCGCTACTTTCATTCGTATAAGAGTTGGCATCGATTAATACACAAACTAGAGAGAAAAATTTTAGTTCTCCATGTTTGGAATTCACTTATTTTCTTCTAATCCCTTTTTGAAGATACAGATCTATTTGATGAAATATCCTTTTCCATTTTCTGAAGTATTACTGGACGCCCTCAGAAGTCTGGTTTTCCGGATGCCTTCTTTTCATCTCCGTATTATCCCTTTGCCACTTCCATACCAGAATTTGCGATTTAACAGAGAAAAATTAATACTGTAATTAATTTCTTTTACACAAAGAAAATGTACAAGCTTAGAAATTGTATTATGACTAGAATTCCGCTAACTGGTCTGCGATACTCAATGCTAAATTTGCTGGAAAAAAGGAATCAAAGCAA
The DNA here is from genome assembly GCA_026543055.1 of Argiope trifasciata. Taxonomy (NCBI): domain Eukaryota; kingdom Metazoa; phylum Arthropoda; class Arachnida; order Araneae; family Araneidae; genus Argiope; species Argiope trifasciata. The sequence goes on from JAPMOQ010056230.1 coordinate 109,147, forward strand.
TGAGAAATGTTACATGATAGTATACGTTTGATTCCAATCCAAAGTTATTGAGATTTCTAGCTTTTAAAATATTTGTTCATTATATCTGATGAAAACAATGTCGCAGCTCAAAAGTCACAACTATCATCATCAATCGTACAAATGTTAAGTTTTTTTTTCTTTCAAATAATGCTTAAGGGATTAAATAATTTTTAATAAAATATTAATAACGTTTCACGAATTTTGAACACTAAACTTATCTAACACACCTTGCACAAAGCAATTATGATAATATTCATATATTTTAAATACATATATTCTATCATAATTATCAAAATGAAAGAACTTATCACTAAGCCCCAATTATTTTGCCGATTTCACGAGTCTTTATTTTGCACGAAAGAGCTTGATCTCTATTTTATCAATGGTCGAATGCTTGTCGTTGTCTACCAGCGTTTAGAGAAAAAAAAACCCTTTTTACATTACATATAGTCAATGGAAAATAAAAGTCTCAATAGAATTCTTCAGCTGCAGCCCATGTAACCAATGCGTCAGGTTTAATTTCATATAGAACTACAGAACTCTGAGGTACATCATCATACATGCTCTTCACTCTTCATTTTTGGGAGATAGTCGAAGGTAGACACTTTAAATTATTAAAAACATTTATTACATTATATATTATATCCTAAGATTTTAATTTTATTAATTCTTTGTTAAAAATTATTGTTTTTATGGGCAATAAGTTTCATTAAAGTCTGTTATTTATCAAATTATCTAAACAAAACCAGAGGAATAAATATTAATATCACATCAAAGCAGTCTATATTTTTCATTTGAATATATCAATTCTTTGAGGATGCTATAAGGATTGCTTCTTAAACTCTGTGTACCTAAAATATTATCTTTTTATCAGCTGTTTCTAAAGTATACTTATTATTCCTTTTTTAGAAAACAACAGTCACATATTTGCTGCTGATTTAGAACTTATGGACATGTTTGAGCCTCCACCAGAGCCAGTCTTCTCCCCTACATTCATTCTTATCACATCAGCTCTCAGTTTGGTAGTAGTTGCCATGATTATTCTCATTGTTTTGGGATGCAGAAGATTTCAAAAATATCGTCGAGGGTACAATGCTACGCCCACAACTGATGTGGAAATCGATCTAGAAAAATTACCTTCAAATATGGCTTATCATAGGACATCAGCACAACTTAATCCTCGTCTGGAAACCCTCGAATATCCAAGGAATGACATCATCTACATTAGGGACATTGGTCAAGGGGCTTTTGGAAGAGTGTTCCAAGCTAAAGCTCCTGGTTTACTTAAGGGTGAAGAGTTCACGATGGTGGCAGTCAAAATGCTTAAAGAGGAAGCATCAGAAGATCTCCAAACAGATTTTGAGCGCGAAGCCTGTCTGATGTCCGAATTCGATCACCCGAATATTGTCAAACTTCTAGGTGTTTGCGCTGTCGGTAAGCCCATGTGTCTGTTGTTTGAATACATGGGCAAAGGTGATTTGAATGAATTTTTGAGAAACTGTTCCCCTACAAATTACATAGTCCGGACAGCTAATGGTGACATTTACAATGATGTTAGGCTGACACATATGGATCTGCTCAATATTTCGCGACAAATAGCAGCGGGTATGACATACTTGTCGGAAAGAAAGTTTGTCCATCGTGACTTAGCAACCAGGAATTGCCTAGTCAGTGAGGACATGGTGGTGAAAATTTCTGATTTTGGATTATCCCAGAAAATTTACACTGCCAATTATTACAAAGGAAATGATCATGATGCCATACCCATTCGTTGGATGCCCTTAGAGTCCATCCTTTACAATAAATTCACTGTTGAATCCGACGTATGGGCATACGGCGTAGTCTTATGGGAAATATTTTCATTTGCCCTCCAACCTTACTATGGACTGACTCATGAAGAAGTTGTTAAGTACATCAAAGAAGGGAATGTTCTTCAGTGCCCGGATAACACACCCATTCCTGTTTACCAACTAATGAAAGCTTGCTGGAACCGCAAGCATTCCAACAGACCGAGCTTTAAAACTATTTATAAAACCTTGGGTATTATACAGGAAGAGCTACAAAGGCATGCGTACAAAGAACATAAGGTCCATGTATGAAGGCTCATAATCGATACTACTACCAGTGCCATTTATTTTCGCACAAGTTCTCAGTTTCTTTGCTAGTCAATGTGTTGTAAACATTTTGGAAACTATATGCGCTTCTATTTGAAATGATGCTGTGTGGGTGATGTACAGAAGATGTATTTCCTCATGAATGTTTATCTGCATTTTTAAAAGTTCATTATTTATGTTGATGTATTGTGGTTGCATTTGTAGAAAAGTTTTACGTGATTTGTATGATATTTAATCACAAAAATTTCTAGTTTTTCTAACTTGAAAATCGAGAGAAAGTATAATCAAACAAACAGGTTCTATTAAAAAATAATAAAAAAAGGAAATACAAAATGACTCCACAAAAAATAAAACTTTTGACAGTAGTATATCTTTTAATAAATAATAATATATTTTCATTTTCTGATTAAGTGATATTCAGTCTTAGTATGTTTTATATTATATAAATAAAGCATATGCTTGATGAATATTTAAAAGTTTTACCTTTTCCAATATATATATGAGTCATCAAATCGAACAAAAAACAAGAAACAAAATTAAGTGTGGAGAATTATTAATTCGGCACAATGTTCTGTTATTTTACTGAATCTAACTGAATTTAATATTTCAGTGGTCTAATATGTGAATTAAATGTTCATTCCAACAGATTTGTCAATTTCATTTAAATGAAAAAAGAAGTCTGTTTTTAAATAAAATGAGAATCATTAATAATTGGATTTCAATAAACATGATGAATCAAATAAATGATCAAAGAATACAGAAGTACTCTTTATAAATAGTGTTTATTAAAATATTTTGAGAAATACTGTTTTGAAGTTTTATTGCAATAACGTTATTTATAAGCTCTGCACAAAAGCTGAGATTCTACAAAATTGTTAAATTTGATGTTATGCTTTTTATTAAATGTTCCATTTGTTTGTTATTGTACAACTTGGTTGAGAAGTTCAAATTAAGTGTTTATCTATGTGCAATCTTTCTTGTTGTGTTTAATATGTAATTATGTGTTATTGATATTAATGTCGTGTAATTTATCTTGTATCATGGATTCTGGTTGAATTGTACATACCTTCAAATGTGAATCATTTCCTTTTGTCATTAGTCAATCAAATTTATATTCTGTTAATAAATAAAGGAATAATGTAATGTATTAAATAAAAAACAGCAGTTAATGACTTTAAACTCTAATAAAAAATACTATGTAAAGACTTTTCCAATATTATTTGACATTAGCAAAGGAATTATTCTCAATTTTTTTAAGTACTTATTTGTGGCACTGATAATTTATTCTTATTTTCTATTCTTTAGTTTATGCTTAAATATGTGATTTCAGTTATTATATTTTTATTCCGATATAAAGTTTCGTTATATTAATAAGGTTTCATTTATTTTCTTCATTTTCAGTTACTTTATAGTTTAAAAAAAACAAATACAGTTTTTTTTAACAAAAACATTAACCCATATTTTCAAAATTATTTTATTTCAAATATTTTCAAAAATAGTGCTTAAGTAATATTATGAATTAGCGTTTCGAAAAATAGAGTGAAAAATTCCACATCAGAAATTTAATTTCTGAATTTATAAAATTTCTAATTTAGAGATATTTTTTTTTCTTACATTAAAAAGATACATTCATTAATTTTTCAGTTTATTTATTCTTATATTTACATAAAAATACTGCATTTATAATAGCAAAATTTCTATATGTACTGTTTGAAATTAATTACAGTTCTTTGCAATAATCAGAATCAGATGAAGCTTCTAAAACTCGTATTGTTCTTTCAGGAAATATTAATTGCATAAGAGATACATTTCTAAATTTCAATTCCACATGTTAAAAAAACTCATGAAATTATTATACACATAGAAATAGAGAAATAAAATTCTCTCATTTATTTATTTTTTATTCATTTTTATGATGTGTCATGCTTTTTATTTATTCCTTTTGTATTGTATAAATATTTCAAACAGGTTGACGATGCTTATATTTATGGTTTAAAATTACAACATTTGCCAGTTCAAAGCTATACTGTCAACAATTCATTCAATAATACATAAAAATATACATGCTTCTACAGAAAGGAAAACATGACCTCTGTTTCCATAAATACAAAGCATTCAAACATGTATTAATTATACTTAATTGTCTTCTTGTACAAGATTTTAATAATGACAGTTATATTTCTTTATATATTCAACATTTCTAATCATCCTTTGAAACTTATAATAATGTAAAGATCATTTTAATTTTAATTGGATTTTATCCATAAAAGTTTTGGAATGAAATAATAAAAAGAATATTTCCTTTGGTTTAATATAAATTGTTTTTTTGATCCTTTCACTTCAATCCCAATCACTATAATGTTTATGGAAACCATTTCCCTGATTTTTCGAATAAAGAGTCATAGTCCCAAGTATTAAATCATTTTACTATTAATAAGCTTAACTATTTGTATAGCTGTAATAATCATTCCATGCATTTATATGTAAATAAAAAAGCATTGTCAAGAAAATGTTAAATACTTTTTTGTGAAGTGTTCCGAGTCAAAGTGTGTAACGCTATGAAAATGTTAAAATGATGTATTTATTTACTTCGTGTGCAGTGTTGTGTCAATAACTGTAATTGTATTAATAAAACATTCTTTGTACCATCAATCATAATTTCAGTGTGTGTGTTTTTGATTTTAAATATTGTTACGGATTTCCTATATTAATCCGCCGGGTTCTTTTTAACTTGTATAGTGGGTGTGTATGGTATTAGAGATGAGATTATGCACAAACAATGATCAGTCCTTTAGTTGCCGAACACAACAAAGGCGTTTATTTACAGACGAGACGAACACACAGCAGCACACAACAGCAACAGTAACTCTCAAGTAGTAACAATATCTGCAGTACTAGCTATAGTACTCGACGCTGCTTCCTCAATAGACTACAAGGCACACAGCTCAGTTCAGCACTTGCTTGGCTTCTTGTTTTCTCCTCTGGAGGACTCGCTATCTGCTGTCGATTCCGACTACCTCAGCACACAAGGAATAGGTTTTGGGGCGCCGGCGCCAGGAGGGCGCCATCCCCGATCGACTATAGACTTGAGAGCAGATCGAAACTTGAAACGATGGCCCTTATATAGTCCAAAGAGGCGTGGCTAGAAATGTCTCGACCAATCAGGGTGCGGTTGGACATATCTCGGTTCCTGATGGGCGAATCTGAAAAATTCTCGATGTTTCGGGTACTTTCCATTTTGTCGCCAAATTCGTCGCCAAGTTTGTCGCCAAGCTCTGGGATCATTTCTAAGAGCATCCACAGCATCCAGTAAAGAATACTGTAAAACATTCTTTCCAGTGAAGGAACCAATCATGCTGGGAAGCAGCATCACAGATACGTAACATTCGTAATAATATGTTAGACACCATAATTATTATCCTTATAACAATATTTAATGTATTTCAAACTATAAGTGTTCAAATGCTAAAACGACTCCGCAATTAATACTAAAAATTCGAGTTCTTACTGTTTTTTGTCTCATTTCATTGAAAATATAATCTGTTTCCTTGGTGTAAAAGTAACAATTATTTTGGTATTTGTGGATAATTGCTTTAAACATAGGCTTTAAGAAAACGTTGGTGTTTTTCAACAATAATCAAAAATATTTATCACCATTTTGGTTTTTCCATGTAATATAAGTTCTGGCAAATATAAATTACTCACCAATTTTCTAAAAAACTAACTAAACACCATAAAATAATCCTAAATCCAGTTGTTAAAAGCTTTACAAGCATAAAGTTAAAAAGCGAAACACATTTTATTTTTAAAAACACTTACAAAAAAAGAACTGTCTATGTGAAACATCACTCATTTAAGTAAAGGAAAGTCGTTTAAAAGTTTATAAAGCTATAATCTTTCAAAATTGAAATTTCAAATGGATTACTTGCACTATTAGAATGATTTTAAAGAAAATTATTAATTAAGATATTGACGTTTATAGCTTTTGAGCTATTCTTCCTTTATATGTTGTTTGTAATGAATTAAATCAATCAATTTATCTTTAATAATATTCATTATAATCATCTATTCATCAATCAATGAAATAATTAATCTGTCAAATACTTTGAGAAGAAAGGTCTTTTCGAATTGATCAGTGAATATATGAAATATTTTGTCGAGCGCATTTTCTAAACTTTATTTTTAAAAATGAATTCAAAATTCAGATTTCAATATCTTTAGATTCATTTGTATTTTTTTAAAAATTGGTAAGAAATTCATTTCTACATTTTTAACCTAAAATTTAAAATGTCTCGAAATAATTTTATGTTCTTTCATTTGTCTTTCAATGTTCAATGAGCTTATGTCAAAACAGAGGCCTAATTTATTTTACGCTAAATCTATATAAGACCATGTACTGAGAATGAAAAATATATCTTTACCTATGTTTCTTTATTTTTTAAATAATTTTTTTAAAATTCAGGAAATCTTTCCCTTTATATTTTCTTAATTTATCTAGTAATTTTATTCTAAAATGCGAAATCATATTTTTGACATTATTAGTAAAGAAATGAAAATCAGCGACATACTAACCTTTTTGAACACAGCTAACTTTGAAGATAACATCAGCACATATTTGTTAAAACAGCTAAAGTAGTAGAATACATGAGATTTATCTTTAACTGTTAATAATTCTTAGTAATAATTTATTTTAGGAAATTTAAATATTTTCGTTAAGCATTTATGGGTGAACTTTGAAACACATGAATCCTTTTTAATAACCCTACATTTTAAAAACTTGCTTATCCTTAAACTCTATGGCAACAAAATGGTACTTTTGAAAAATTGGAGGTAAATTACTCTGCATTAATATTTTTTTTAAAAAAACCTTTATCTTTAACATAAAACCCAATCATCTATCAACGAGCTGTTATCTAATTTTTCATGACCGCATGATGATAAAAATTTTAGGATTCCTTGCACACAGTAATATTGTGCATTGCGATTACCCATCAATGGAATATTTTTACTGAACTTCTGCATGTTCTGCATATCTCCAATTACCACTTCGTTTACGACGGGAAAAATTATCTGCTCAGTACTACCTTCAAATTTTGTCTGTTCCAAAGTTTTGTCTGTTCGAATTGTGTCTGCTTTCCTTGTCCTCTATGACTTTTCCGATTAAACTTCAGAGACTTCATAATGCTCGACCATCTCACATCATTCACTTCTGTCAGAGAACTAAATATATCCTTTATTATTCGGAACTCCATGATAAAATAGTTCAAACTACTGATCTCTTTTCCTTTCTACCCTGGGATATTCCCCAAATATCTTTTTTAAATCCCTTCTCTGGTTTTAGAAAGCAGTTCATTGCCCCTATTGTCTATCAGATTGTATTCTATTCTCATTGTTGTCAGTATGCCAAGTACTTAAAAAATTCTACTGATGGTTCAAAGTAACATGGTAGTGTTAGTTGCGGCATTGTTTTTGGTGCCGATACATTCAGTTACCCCCTATATACATCATTTTCAGTGCTATCTGCCGAATTATTAGTAGTTTTTTATGTTCTACAGATGATTTCAATTAGTCGTAAATTTTGTTTTTACGCTGATAGCGTGAATATATTGATAATACTTTCCAATACCCTATGCCAAAGTAGGCATAGGTTTTCCAAATGTAAGCATAGGTTTTATAGTAAGTCATCATATTTGGAAACCATTTTCGATGGTTGGTTGGTTGTGTGGGGCTTATTGGCGCAAGAGCCACACTTTGCCAAACTGCGCCAAGCATATGGTAAAATCAGAACAGACATTTCCATATTCGAAAGGAGGTATGATAAGTAAGTAATCATATTCGAAAACCTATGCCAATGTGGGCATCTTAAGTAAGTCACCATATTTAGAAAGAATGTTCCAAAATAGGCATCATAAGTAAGTCATCACATTTGGAAAACCTATAATTACAGTAATAAAGTATAAAATTTTTGTCAGAAACCAATTAAAATTAAATCGATAATTTTGCAGGTTCTTCTTTATTAAGCTTCATTATCGTGCACTTTTTAGTTGCAAACACTAAGCTCATTTGTGGAAACTTCGAGCAACTGGATACAAATTTAGAGCAAAACAATAAAGGCAGCTTCAAAACTCATCATTTCAAAATAATCATGCAAGGGAGGACTTGGAAATCAAACGGCCAAATAAAGCTGCAGGCAATCTTTAAATTCAATTATTTGAAGCTTAAATCAGCGGCGCATCTGCTCACTGAAGGCTGAACTGTTTCCTCCAATTGGAATACGAGGCGAGATTTGGTAATTAATTTAGTTGGAACTGCGAGGCGAAAATCGCTTTAATCCCGTGTCGAAAACGTTTCGAATGAAATTTTAAAGCAGCGATTGAAATAAATTTCCGGTGAGTGTGTAATAATGTAAACTTGTTGATTTGAATCCAGATAATAAGGGATGTATTTTTATTGCTTTCTTTTTCCACTCAATATCAGTTTATTTTCTTTAAACGTTTTATTTTTCCTTTTGAAAAAATGGAGCAATTTTTATTTTTAAGAGAATTAATTTAAATACCATAAACACGTTTCATGCAGCTTTATTTTGTTTTTGGCTGAAAAATGAAGCAATGAAATAAGCTGTGCAACGTCTCAATACTTTTTTTCACATAAATATTTTTAGAAGATAATTATTTTTGTAAGATTTGATTAATGCAGTTTAAATATTAAAATAATCGCACTTATATAAACCAATCTAAAATGTATAAATATTTATGTATAACATTCAGTTGCAGTTCAGATGTTTAAATTATAAAATGATAAAGAAAGGGTGGAAAATGGTTTATGGTGCTACTCACAGGTGTGTACAGAGCTAACATTATTCCAATTTATTATTGGTGGAAACATATGCACATTGTCAACGAACGACTCTTTGAATTTGAACTGGTTTGTAGAAGCTTACCACGAATGGAATGCAAATGTGCACTAGATTCCCTTTAAAATTCTCATGAAAATCAAACTAAAATTATGCATTTAAATTAAAACTTCTACCTTAGATGTTACCCACGTTCTCGTGGTAGCTTTGAAAATATCCTTATCTCGCTTTTCTTCGTTTCTTATCCATTTAATAAATTTAGCTGGGAAATCGCATTAGGACCAATTCTGTTTAATTCAAATTCATAAAATAATTATTATTTAAATAAATGATAAATATAGGTCTAAAATAAATATGGCTTAAAATTTAAATTTAAGATAAATATTGACTTAAAACTCCTATCTATATTCTTTCATTTAGGCTACATATTTAATTTTTATTTTTGCTTAAATTCAAACATGAAATTAAGATTATATGAAAAGAAATGTATTTTCTAAAACCTTCGGATGTATATATAGTTAATGATCCTTGATGGATTTAAGCTTCACTGTAACAAGTTGTGTTTAATTGAATGTTGTCTGTTAATAGAAATTAATCTAAAATTCACTCTAAAATCTCATAATTAATTAGTAAAATCAAAACTTTAGAAGTGTCTCTGAAATTATCTTCCTAAGTCATTATATCTGAAAAAAATGTATTTCAAAATCACCTATAATTGGAAATGTATATTTTTAAGTATGTGATTATGGAAACTCGTCAGCCAACATGCAGTCTGAAGTATTCATGATTTTTGGCCTTTAAAATGTTATGTTGAAAGTAAATCACATACAAAAAAGTGACTGAGATTTCAGTTTTAAAGATTGTTTTAAAATATAAAAGCGTCAGTTCTGAAAATTAACTTATTTGTCTGCCTGACATATTAAGGCTTTCAACTACACATGTAGAGAGACTCAAATACTAATTATGTTAATTACCAATAAAATAAATTTTAATCATTAGAATAAATGTAGTGATATCTTCAAAAAGATTAGATCATAAAACTAGAAATGCACCTCCCAGTTAAACTGAATGTCTCTACAGAATATCCAGATCAATCAGTAGATTCAAACAATGTTTGTGCAGCTATCAGTCAGCTCCTTCGAATTATAATTATCAGGCATTTTAAAATAATACAGTGGTAAATATAGGATGCTTTTTAATTCTTACATCCATAAGAAAGTAGTTCTGAGACAGATAATGGAGATGCATATACACATATATGCATTATTACTGTTAATTGCTTCTTGGACGTATCTCATTTTATAAATATCTCGTTTAATAAATATCTCGCACATATCTCGTTTCATGCAGGAATAACATAGTCGTTAAATAATGAGGCAGCTTATTAGTTATTCAAAAATTATCTATCTTAAAAAATTCAAAAAAAAAAAAATCTTAATTTTTTTAAATATTCGTAAGAATTTCAATTAATTACAATGTTCATAAATAAATTCTTATTCAGCATTAAACCAAATGCATAATTATTTGTTAATACTGTTTCCTTTCATTTTATAATGCATTCATTCTTCAAAAAGAATACAATGGTCATAAATCTGAATTGAAAGTCAAACAAATATTTTTCGTAATTCTGATTCAGAATACCATACAGAAGAATAGTTACACATGAGTTTTTTAGACTTTTTTTGTCCAAACAAACATTGAAAAATTAATAAAAAATTACTTTACAAATTATAATACTTAAAAGAAAAAAAAATAGTTCAAAAATCAAAGGAACGTGTTAAAAGTGCATAGCATGATTCGATCATGTAAATGTAGAGAAATTATGAAATACATTGGCAATAAATCTAAACATAAATAAAAGTCAGTGTAACTATATGTGTATATGTTGATTGACCATTTGTACACTTGTGTACAGTTCGCTCGAATTTATTCAAATTTTTCACATTTGCGATTTAAAACCAGAGGAAGATCATCATTAATTTACAAAACTGAAAATTTAATTAAATGCTGAATTATTTAGAAATAAAAAATTGCTTTATTTTTCTCTGAAACATGAATGTAAAACATTCCAGAAGAAATATTTTTAAACCCTCTTCAAATTTAAGGTTTTATTATTTTAATGATATATTATTTTATTATTGCACAATATTTATTTTTTATTTCTAATTAATTAAATTTAATAAATTTTAAACACATTGAAATGCACTTTATATGTGATGCATTCTAACATTAACTTAACAATTCATTTGTTATTTCAATGCATAGATTTGTGTGAAATTTTTCGTTTGTTTCAATATAGTGATTGAACAATGTTTGAAAGCAATAGTAAGCAAATGAAACGAATATTCGATGGTAGTATTAAATATTCAATGATTATTTTTTCTAGGAAATTATTCAAATTATTCAATTATTCCTCTAGGAAATTTCCTAGAGGAAATTATTCAATGATTATTTTTTTTTCTCCAAAGCACAGAATAAATTATTCTAAAAATTTTACACCATATTAAAATTAAACTTTTTACGTTTTCAACGATTGTAGTTTCATTTTTCTGCGTTATTCTTTAATGTAGATATTATTGAAAAAAGGTAAATTGAAATAAGGATAATTTTGAGAAGTGCAGCTTTTTTTAATCATAAAAAGACTTTCAATAACTTTCCCAGTATTTTTTAAAATTTCTTTTTTTGTTTAAATATATAATGCTTGAAAAAATATTCTTAGTGTTATAATATTTTATGCAAGAGTATTTTCTACCTTAAAAACATTATGCATGAAAGGATTTAAATCTGAGCAAAGCCCAATTTATCAAGAAATAACTGAATAAACTGGCAATGCTTTTAGAGAAAGAAATGAAATAAAGAAATGTCATTTTTAATTTAAAACCTAATTTAGATTAATAGTAAGAAAATGTGATAGTACTATTGCATTGATGCTTTTGGATTTCAAGAATATAGAATTGTCCTACAAATTTTAAACATTATATTCCCAAAATAACTACTTATTTAAAATATTACAGTTACAATTTTTTCATATGATCTTAATATTTTTAAGCTGTTTTAAACATGACTTCAATATGATGAGCTGTAAATATACTTTTTATTTTCACAGATAAAAACGTGTACATTTATGATCGAAAATTCAAAAAGACTGTATCTAAATTTCATGTGTATTAAGAATCATTTGCATCATTTGTCAAACATTTTATTGCTTGAGTAATAAACGGTATTTTTTTTTTCAAGTCGTCGGAGTTTTTTTAATGATATAAAAATTTTAATTCATTAATTTTACAAAATGACTAATTTGATCGAGCAAAGAAAAATATGCAAATAAACATTACAAAAAGCGTTTTTTAAGAAAATTATTTTCCAAAAGTAAGAGTATTTAAATGATGTAAGATAATTAAAGGTAGAAAAATATTTAGTAAAATATTAAAGGTCGTAAATGAATCTCGCTATTGAAACTTACCTTTTTCAGCTAATCATGTTTATTATATTAGAGATGTGATTTTTATTGAAGTAATAAAAATGTAATTCAATAGTTACAAATCTTAAATTGCTGAATTTGAAAGCAAAGTTTAACACTTCCCAATGAAAAGTATAAAGAAATGCGTCTTATATTTAGCCAAAAACTTGGACAGTAATTATTCAGGGACAATCTTTCCTTTAAAAAGAGACCTTAAAGAATTCATAAATATTTAAATCAATGAAAAAAGTACATAGAGAAAATTTCAAACTAAACAACATAGAGTTAAGGAAACTTTTTAAATAATAATGATAAAAAAATAGCTCATGCATTATTAAAAACTGTTAGAAAATTGAAAAAATGTTGTTAGAAAAAAATGCTACTATACTGCTGGTTCTTAATACCATCCACCATTAAAATGCTATTTAAATTGAATTATTAAGTCATACTTTTGAAGAAAGTTGGTTGTTTTTAGTTTTTTTCATTGATAATAGATAACTCTTTTTAACTTTTAGAATCTAACGATATTTTATATATTATTAAGGTGTTGATATATATATAGTATGTCAATTATAACGAATAATACATGTGAATGTTCTTTAATAATCAAACGAACCATGTTATTTGTATATTTAAAACAATAGAAGGTTGAATTATTTTTTTGAAAGTGTGACGAAGAAAATGCAAGTGTTAAAATGCAAATGAAAAAAAAAAATGCACTTTTATAAGGATCTTAAAACCAATCATGAATTGATATAAAGGATGTTTTTATTATGACTAAAGAAATAAAACAGCTTCAAAATTTAAATGCCATGCAGCTTTTTCTTAAGCTGAGAGATATTTATTTCAAGGAGCAAAGGAGCTTTTCTTGAGAATAAAAAAAAAAAGAAATTCTATTTAATGAAAACGCTCGAGTTCGTAGAAGAGAAATCATCTTCAGTACTTATCGGAGAATAACAATAGTCAAATGTAAACAAATCATTTCATGAGCATTTCAGAAAAACTTCATTGAGCGTTTTTATGGAGCATGTATTTTAATGCTTTGTTAATTTATGAAGTTTTAAAGTAACATTTTAAGCTTTGCATACGACTCATCAAATCTATTCAGCATAGAAAACGTGATGTGAAATAATAATAAAAAATAGGGACAAACCAAAGTTTACTCATTTTATACTTATCATATTTACCATTTTTAACATTTTTTTAATGTTTTCCTAGAGCATTAATTTCGAAGTAGGATTTTTTCTACTGCTTTTATTTTCAAGCATATAATACTTTTTAAAATTATGTGTTTAAAAATTTGTTTTGACTTATTCAGTTAAATTCTAATTTTCCGATATTTTTAAATATCAGAATAATTAATTTCTTTAAAAAATATGAGTTCTACATAAATATTTTTCTATTAAAAATTTAGTAATCTTGGCAAAACTGATCTCAAAGGACGGCTACTCCATAATAATGCTTTATCAATTATTTTTCTCGAAGGTCTGAGTGAATATTTACTTTTCCAACTGTTTATTGCTATAAAAATCTTAAGTAGAATTATATTATCTGCATTATTGTTGTTATATTTACAAATTGTTTTTATTAAGCTGATCACTAAATTCAATCAATGGTTTTGCTATTTCTGAGTTTTCTGCTTAAAAGTGCTACTCTAGTAAATAAATAAATGAACATTCTAATTGAATCAATTAACAAAACAATGATAAGGGAAACTGAGAATAAGAAAGTTGGAAAATGAAAATTCAAATTTCATATTAGATTAACCATGAGGTTTATTTGTGACAAACGTAAAGTACTTAATAAAATAAAAATCTAACTGGAAAACACTGACTGATAACATTCTTAAAAGCTATTGGAAATCAGGCTCTTAAAAATACCAGTCAGAACACTGATACAAACTTGTGTCATTAAATTTGTTATCTTATTTTCTAAGAGAAAAAAATTTTAATGACACAAGTTTGTATTAGTGTTCTGATTGGTATTTTTAGGCGCCTGATTTCCAATAGCTTTTAAGAATATAATCTGCCAGTTTATTACCTTTATGTTATTATATTATATTATAAGAATTATAACAATATTATCTTATTCTTATTATCTTAAGAATATTTTTTATTAAGAACTTATTATAAGAATATTATCTTACAATATTATCTTATAATTATATATACTGATCCAGGGGAAATTTGAAAGGAAATAATATTTTTGAGATTTACTACAATATTTTACAGTTGCAAATTATTAGAATTCTTCATTACAAAAAGAATACCTTTGAAATTTATATCTCATAAACACAAACTAAACGTTCGATCAGATGGGAATTACATCCATTATCTTTAACAAGGTTTATTATAAATTACTTAAATGTAAATAAGGCTATGATAGAAATTACATCTTCATTTTTCATATTATGTTGGTAATTAATCATCTAACTCAAAACGTTTTTTACCGTTCCAATCCTATGTTTGCTCTTAATCACTCCCCACCTCCAAAAAAAAAAGTTATACTAAGTCGGCAAGGTTAGGAGATTTATAGAATTCGAAAAATTATTTTACAAATGGCATTTCAAATGCATTTCCTCTTCCTTAATTGTTTTAAAATTAATAAGAACACTGTAAAAAGGAATTTATCAAAAGTACTCTATTATGAAAGTACGGATGATTCTTTGAACATTGTCTTAGATATAGAAAGTAAAAATGAATGTTTTGAAAATATTTATGAGAAGGAATTCAGACAGTAACGTAATGCCAGTACAGCGATGAGTGGCAGAAAAGCAATCTCAAATTTCTGTCGGAAATTAAATGAGAAAAGTGGAAATCTATAAGGTGTCAATCTATATATGCTCTTGATAGGGTCACAATGAATTAATAATGCGATGCTTCAGCTAAAGTTTTTCTATATCTTTTTATTGCCAGTTTAATTCAGTATATTGAATTTTCTACCGCTTATTGTCTGATGAATTAAAATTTGATTTTTCAGGATTTAATAGAGAGAAAATTACCATTTAAAATTTTTATTATCGATTAATCCATCTGTTAATGCATCTTTGAAAACTCAAACTAAGCTCAGAAATTTCAAAGATATAAAATATAAAACTAAACAAATTTTATTCTCTGTCTGTCACTATATATTTTTTGAAATCCACCTTCTTCGTTCTTCGTATATCTTAGTCTCAGAAATTTCAGCAATATAAAATAACTAAAACAAAATAAATTATATTCGCTGTTTTCCACAGCATATTTTTGAAAATCAACCTTTTTCGATTCTTTGTATATCGGAGCCTCAGAAATTTCGGCAATATAAAACAACCAACACTAAACAAATTTTATTCTCTGTCTGTCACAACGTATTTCTGGAAATCCACCTTCTTCGATTCTTCGTATATCTTAGTCTCAGAAATTTCAGCAATATAAAACAACCAAAACAAAACAAATTATATTCTCTGTTTTTCACAACATATTTTTGGAAATCAACCTTTTTTGATTCTTCGTATATCGGAGCCTCAGAAATTTCGGCAATATAAAACAACCAAAACTAACCAAATTTTATTCTCTGTCTGTCACAACATATTTCTGGAAATCCACCTTCTTCGATTCTTCGTATATCTTAGTCTCAGAAATTTCAGCAATATAAAACAACCAAAACAAAACTAATTATATTCTCTGTTTTCCACAACATATTTTTGGAAATCAACCTTTTTCTATTCTTCGTATATCGGAGCCCCAGAAATTTCGGCAATATAAAACAACCAAAACAAAACAAATTTTATTCTCTGTCTGGCACAACACATTTCAGAGAACCCACCTTCTTCGTATATTGGAGCCTCATCATTCGAGGAACATAATAAACCTCTCCCAAGACTCGGCACAGAAGTGGCCTTACGCAAACCTTTCCTTCACACCCGAGACATAATTTTTAGCCCGAGGATCCCACAAAATAGACCCCAATTATCAGTCTTGGTGTGCCTTGGGAAAAGTCAGGGGTGGGAAAGGGGATTGGACGGTCTTTAACCAACCGTAAGTAAAGCGTCCATACTGGGAAAAATCAATAAAGCGTCTGTAAAGGCACGTGCAAAACGCCTCTATTTGTTCATCAAGCAAGACTGGGGCTGAGGGAGGGGTGGAACGTCGCTTGCTGAGGTCTTCCTCTCCAGAGAGAGGCACCGTTAATGAGCAGGATGCGTGTTCGATGAGCAAATAAAAGAATTTCCCAAAGACAAATGACTTCCCGTAGAAGAAAAGCGAAGTGCAGGTGGAAGTTCTCCCTTCTGCCACTGACAAAAAGAATGCCACTGAATGGGAAGGATTGCCTTTGTTGGGAAATATTCCGGAGTTCCATTGAGGGCAGGTAGAGTGAATGGTCGAGTTTGTTTGTTGCTGATTGCGTCTTGTAAATCAGGGCTTAAACCTTGGAATGAAACCGGAGAGCAAATAAAAATGTCTTTTGTTTGATTTGCGGGATGGTTGGGGAATCTTTTGAAAGAAAGGCACTCACCTGAAACAAGAATCAGAATGAAAAGTGATGAGTCTAGAGAATTGATTTCTGTTGGAAACTTCTTATGGAATAACTCTTTTTAATTATTTGCCCTTTGATGATTTTAATACAAAATACCACCTACTTTCGGTGGTAATATTAATTACAGTGAAAC
>JAPMOQ010056242.1:0-69364 GCA_026543055.1 Argiope trifasciata
TATGTTAGTGATTTTTCTCCCCTTTCAAATACCTCTCTTCAATATATCTTCATCACATTTCACGAGAAAATGTCAAATTTGATTTCAACTTCTTTTCAATAAATCCGGAGCTAAATATGTAAACAATAGTGTAATTAATTACTATACAAAAAGTATTTTTCAAACAATGATGTTTTACAATTTATCATGAACGTATCTATTCAAAATTTTTTTCATATCTACTCACAGTGGTAAAACATTCGGTCAGTTCAAAATTTTAAATTTGGTTGTTCAAAAAACAATCATTTGAGTGTAAAAAAATTATTCTTAAGATTAAATTTATTTTTAGATTCATAAAATTATTTACGGGCACTTGATAGCATATGAATATTTTAAATTAATAAATAATGAAACTTACATTTTTTAATAATTAAAATACTATATAAAAATCCATTATCAATAATTGGTAGGGTAAGAAGAAAATACTCATATGTTGAATAATTTGGTAGATTTTAAATATTGTTTAAACAAAGAATATATATTTTTAAAAATATACACCTAAAATTGGAAATAAAGAATAATTGGCATTATTAGCTTTCAATATCTTATTTTACCTTCATCCGTCCCCCGACGGGGTGGGACCTCGCAATGAGTTTGAGATATTTCCGATATGGTGATTGGATCTCGCTACCCTGGAGGGTACACGAGAAGGTGCGGGCCTGGCTGCTGCCCTTCATGACGGAAATGTACTTCCTTTAAGAAGTGCTGCACCGTAACCGGTGATGGCCTTTAGCATCTACTGCAGTTTCCACCAGTGTTGTTTTTGCGAGGAACAGGTCATTTAGTACTTATTTATCCATATGCCTTCATGTGTGTATGTTTCTGTGTGTGCATTGTGCAATGATATTTTAAAATCTTAAAGATTAAAGCTTAATTAATATAACAATTCTTAGTTCAATTCAGCACATATCAACTTTATTCTAAAATATTCCATTTCCTAATTTCATTCTACCTTTTCTATTTAATTAATTAAATAGGATTTGTAAAAATGCTTATATTTCTTCTTTCAGAAGCTTCGAGTGGAGGACTCAAAAACTATCCACTAAGCACTTTATTTTAAAAAAATCCTTTTTTCCCTTATTAAATTCAGCACGCTTATAAAATCGTTATCGGAACCCTATATATCTTATATTCTCCATTTCTTTTACGTTTTCTTTTTGTCATTTATCGTGCTGCGATGGGTTTTCTCCGCTCCGCTTGTAAATAAATCATGAGATAAAGTGAAAGGAAGTTAAAAATTAAACGTATTTTTGTTTTCTTAGGCCACGGGATATGTATAAATCCCGTGGGCTTTGAAACAATGAAAACATATTTAGTGGAACAATGAATGACTAATTAAGTATTTATTCAATTATATATTATTGCTATAATAACGACTAATTCAAGATATTACTGCTTTCAATGCAATTCACACATAATTTATACATTAGGCATGCATTTATTTTCATGTATCGAATTTTAATGAAAATGTCACAGAATTAAAGCCATTACTCTTATAAATTATTCAATACCGGATTTTAAACATAATACTTAGAGAGAAAACTGTTTAAGAGTAACGCAGAGGAGAAATTGTAAACATGTTTACGGGACGATTTGCTCGTAATATACATAAGCGTAAAATGACAGATTCCAACTCCAGAAACTTTCCAGACTGTGTCAATTTCTGCATGCCTAAGCATATGTCAGGCGCCTTGAGAGATCTAATCAAATGTATGCTTTGATGTATTTGGTTAGATGTAGTTTAATGTAGAGATTCAAAGACCTGTATTACTGAATACGTCAATTCAAATAAAATATTTAATAATAAGAGATAAAAGAAAGATTAAATATATGAATTACCAAATAAAGTAAATAATTGATGAAAATCATTAGAAATATGATAAATTTTAATTTGAATAAGATAGTCAAGTACGCGACATCTAATTAATGTTTATGAAATTAAGCTTGATGTTTTTTTGTCAAAATGATAAACAATATTGAAATTAGCATGTAAAAAATAATAAATGAATATTTTAGGAGCAGTATGTTCCACCACTGTCTTAAAAAAATCAAAAATTTATTTATGGGAAAGAATTTTCGGTATCGCACAAATCTGCATGCGTATGAATTACTATTTGTTATTCTAAGATTATATTTTATGTTACTTGGTTTGAAGTGAAATTATGTTCAAATACACATATTTTAGTTATAAAAATGAAAAAAGGTTTCATTCGCTATTTAATATTTAATTTACTTATGCTCAGATAATACTGGTCCATATGAAAATAAATAAAACATTAAATTTAATGCCCAATATTAAATCAAACATTAATAAATGCGTACCGACATCCATTTCTCTGTAACCTGAAAGTGATAAAACAATTCAAAATTTGTAAATACAAAATTTGTGAAGAATCTAGGAATTTGCTCAAACAGTCACTTATGTTGTAAGCATTTTTATCCACATGAATTAATTTTCTTTCTTCTTGTACTCTCTCTAGACGGCGTTTAAGCAATAAAAGAAAAAAAAAGGAATAATTAAGTCGACAGAGATGCTACAACTTTTTACTTATTTTAATTCCTTAGAAGGTTTTCTAAATGTTCAGACAGAACAAAAAAATTAGAAAAATTGTTGATTCACTCTAATCTCTTTCACATCTGCATGTAGAAATGCGAATCACATTAGGGTATCATGAGGAAATGGTTTGTGCAGTAAAAATTATTAAAATATATATGTGGATTGTCGGAGAGAAAAATACGAATGGGAGAGGGAACGGTAAAATTGAGTAAATATTATTCATAATAATAAAGCAGGTACAAGGTTGCTTTCACTTTCTTGAAAAGTATCTGCTTTGATCAAAGTTGAAAAGAACCAAACACTGTTATTTGACATTGCTAAAACTTTGGAGTCAAAAAGCTTGAAATCGGTTTCTTCTCAAGTTTCATTTTTTGTGTGTGAAGTTTTAAGTTTTATAAAATAATAGGATATTATTAAAGGGTGATCATCATGTTTCTCTCTATTTAATAACATTTCTCATGATATATCAATAGTATCTAATTAAATTCTTTTAAATTGAAATATCATTTGTAACTATAAAGGGATATTTATTTGTAATTAGAACTCATATAAAATAAGTTTTTCCTTAAAAAATCAAACTTGTGTAAATTAAAAAAATTAAGAGTATTTAAATTTGTAATTATAAAGTGTCAGTCATTTGCAGCTTAGTACTTTGTAAAATAAACATTTTTTTCATCATAAGTAATAATGTTGGTGATAGTAGCATATCATATATATGAATATATATCGATTTTATGTACCCAATGTTTTTTTAATTACAGCATTTATTTATAATTATAAACGAACATAAAGTGAACGTTCATAATATTGACACCTAATTAAATATTTGAAACCTAATGTGCTTTCTTCAGCATGCACCGGTGCACATTTAATACATCGGGGATAAACTTACTTCATTTGGTATTCTGTGGAATTTCGGAGATGGGAGGGAATGCTGCTCAGGCGACGTCATCTTCATCTAGCAGTGGTTCAAAATTACGCCGTTTCAAAATACCCCAGGTTTGTTTTTTAAAAAAAACGTAGACGTTAATGAAGCTAAACTTAATTTAGCATACGTCAGTGACTTATTTAAGGACTAATAATTTCAAATGTACATTTACAGTAGAAAGTTAATTTATAGAAAGTACTAATTCAATAGAAAGAAAAGAAAGCAAGAAAACTTTCTCTAATGAATATATTTGAAATAATGTTATTTTTAATCCTTATGATGTTTAATATCATTTATGCAACTTTTTTCAACAGGAGACCCCCATTAGCAAGTCCGTTTTGTTACTGCACACTTGATTTTCTTCAACTCCCCTATCTTAGTTTGGCTTCCTTTATTCTGTAAATAAGATGCTCCTTACGATAAAATGCACTCTTCATTTGAACGTCAGCTCTTTCACATGAAAGAAATTTTTGCTTCGAAATGAAAATGTGAAATCCCAAACTCTTTCAAGCTATATCAAAGAATCCAGTAGTAATTCGAGGCCTTTCTCCCAGGACTCTTTAATTAATCTACGTTGAAGGGGCGCACTTTTGAAGTTTTATAACCTTTTCTTTCAAGGCTTCTATTTCTTGGTATATTACACGGGGATTTATGACAAGCTTACCTTTCCTCTTAATGTGTTTATCTTGTGAAAGTAATATCTGTATTGGACCAAGTTTCTCTGCGCCATGAGTCAAGAGGGAATTTCATGCTTGAGTTGCAATTTTTAATACTGATTCATATCTCGAACATTAAAAGGAAAGTAAGATTTTTATAACATCTTCGATGTTTTTTGCTAGTACAGAACTTTGATCTTCTGTTCTATATAAGCTTTTAACAAAAATTAAATATTTCGTGGTGTTAGTAGTTATATATTTTGGAAACTTTTTCTATTTAGTATCGCAGGTATTCGTAAAATCCCTTTATCTTAAATTAAAAATATTTTTTCCTTAAATTTCTCATATAGTTATTATTGTTATGAAAATTATGCAGACATTAGAGATTTTTCTTTTACTTTTAAACGTTAAAATCCAATATTTAAAATATATAAAATAATTGTATATAAAATTATAATTATGTAAACATTCGATATTTTACTTTTATTTGTGAATGCTGGAAACTAGTATTTAAAATAAAAAGTTAGAAAAATAAATTTATGTAAAATATATGTAATAAATTATCCTAATATAGGTAATAATAATATATGTAGTATTAATATAATAATATAGGTAACAGCAATGAAAGTAGTCCTTATATATTAATAAATGATCCTAGTGTAGATAATAGTAATATAAATAACTGTAATTTAAGTAATCCCAATACAGTAATTAATAATCTTATTGTGGGTAATAGTATTATAGATAACATTAATGTAGAAATACCTAATATAGTAAAAAATAATCCTAATATAGGTAAGAGTAATGTAAGTAATCCTAATATAGTAATGCATAATTCTACGGTAGGTCACTGTAATATCGGTTGGAGACGTTTCATTGATAACGGGCCATTTTTGAAATTTAGAGATTTTATCGGTTTAACGATTTCGGGAGATAGTTTGAGCTTTGTCTTTCTGGAGTTGCTATTACATCAATGATGTTACAGAATCTATTGAATTTTTACACATACCGCTAGAGGGCGTTATAAGAGAGAGGCAGTACAATATGCTTACGTAACTTAGCTAACCATATTATAGTGATAAGAAACCTAATACATTTAATAAATAATGTTAATTATAGGTAAATCATAAATATTCATAACAACAATATTTTTTGAATCCTAACATAGACTTTTATGCATCTTTGAAATTTTAATTATCACAAAAAAGTTTATATTATATCATCATTGATATAATGTGTATCTTCTTTTAAGATCTGCATTCCTTCTCTGCCATTAAAAGACATCAAACACACTTTTTGAAACTACGTAATTCATTACCAAAAAGAAGCACAGATATTTAAATAAGATAATACACATTCATGAAAAATGTTAATACCAGTCAATCGAAATTTCATTCGTAATTCCATTAATCTAAAAAATTCTATCTGATGCCATGGTTTAATTACGCTGTCTTAATGATCAAATTTAATGTCAAGTTTCCAAATATGTAGATTCCAATAAAGATCAAATAAATTCTTTAATCTCCCCATACTTGACTTCCCTAATTAAAATGCGATAAGAATTAAGTTTATATAAGGAAGTAGCGCCGTTTAAAGGAAATGGTAAATATGGAAGTTTTCTGTAATTTTTTTACTGAAATTCCTGCTGCAAATGCCGGAATTTTTAAGATAGATATAGTTACGAGTGTTTTACTAATTACGTTTCAAATGAGGAAGAATCTTTTAATAAATTTTGACCACTTGTCTGCAAAAGGAAACACGCAAAGTCCAATTAGTACCATGTGTCATAGTAAGAGGGAAACTATAATTTAAATTCACCCTATTTTTTTCCTTAGACTTCACTTTAATTGGATTAAGAAATTTGATGCTTTCATCTCTGACGTAAAAGCAACAATATTTTATTTAATTCATGACTTTGAGGTTTTCCTTTGAATTTCAGATTGGGTCGCAATTAATGAATTTACTTTACTTGCTTTT
Organism: Argiope trifasciata; assembly: GCA_026543055.1. Taxonomy (NCBI): domain Eukaryota; kingdom Metazoa; phylum Arthropoda; class Arachnida; order Araneae; family Araneidae; genus Argiope; species Argiope trifasciata. The sequence goes on from JAPMOQ010056242.1 coordinate 6,158, forward strand.
ATACTCGTTATTCTAAATGAATAAAATTTTGCGCAAATTTCCTTTTCTTGAGTGGTAATTTGTTGAAACTTATTATTGGAGTGTAATTCGATATTTTTACATTTATAAATCAGCTTCAACATAAAAAAAGATACTCTTAAATAGAAACTCTTAATGTATATTTTATTTTCTGAAAAGTTAAATAATTTCTGTTTGTGATCTAAAGTATAGGTTTAAGGAAAGACAAAGACATTAAAGTTAATTAAAATTATTTTGTGAAGCATTTGCTAGTGAAAAGCATATAAAGGTAGATAACATTCATGCCCAAATAAACTATTACAATATTATTCAGAGCAATTGTGTAGTTCATAGTCGTTAAAAATGCGATCTATATATCTATTATATATATATTTATTTTATCTATGATTGAATTAATTATTTACGTTTACATCTTTTGTAGATTTTTTCATTATTGAATTTATTTAAACGGGTGATTAAATAAAAAATAAATTGGAAGATTGGATTTAATAAAAAGCATCTGAAGTTGCCTTTTCGATTGATTTTAAGTAATCGGTATTTAGAAAATTTGTAAATATCAATTTGATGGAATTAAAATTAAATGTTTATTAATGACATTACAAATTGTAGCGCATATCATGAAAACAACATATTTTAAATACTTACAAAGCATACTTTAAATAATTCAATTATGATTTAATACGCTGAGTGAGCTAATGAGTGATTACGCTAATGAGTGAGTGTATGTTTCGTAATATTATTGAATTAATGATATCGGAAAATCACTTAAGTTGAGATTTTACTTTTTTTAATATTTTTAATGGCAAAATATTATTTTGATGTTTTTCTTTACACTCCATCGAGTATAATTTATTTTATATACATCTTTTTAAAAAATTTAAGAGGAAATGATATGTTCATTCAATTTTCACATTCAAATGTTATAACAAAGAATTTACTGTGATATTTTTTACAAATTTTTGAAAGAAGAAAGGGCATTATTTCATACTTCTTGTATGGCATTTCAAATATACATTACATAAAATACAATTTGTTTCATAAAGATAGTTGATAATTGAATACTATGTGTGTCTCACCAGTTCTAACAAATAGTTCTAATTATATTTTTGAAAATATAGCAGTTAATGATTTTCAGAAGTAATTTAAAAATGCTATAGATAGAAATTTAAAAAATTTAGTCAAAGTGCAATTTTATTTTCTTAATTTAAATTGTATGCAATATAATAAAGATTTTATTTGAATTTGATTATTTAACTGTTTCAAGAACACAAGTGAAAAAACAACATCAGAAAATTAACCTACTTTATTCTTGGAAAAATATCTCACCCGACTGTAATGTTTTTAACTTTCAATTTAAGTATTTCTGAGGATTTTAACTATATAAAATACATTAAAATATAAAATTGCATATGAATCCAATACTTGGAACATATTTGATCAACAAAATAATTTCTGAATTTTTTTTAATAATAAGGATTTTTTATAACTTTAGAGATTATCGTAATTTCTATATTTTTTTTTTGAAATTGGGAATTCAGTTGATAATTGACATTGAATTAGATTGAAGACTAAAAAAATGTGTGCAATTTTTTGTGGTAGCAAAGTAAGAATATCACTATTTTTAAGACTGCAATATTTCATCGTGATCAATTGAACGCATCATATTAGGCGAATTTTTTTTCTGTTATATTTTATGCAAATATAAGAAAAAAATAAATTAATAGCATTGATTTATAAGTCTGTTTTTATGCATTAAATATTTTGATATAAAATGGAATTTCCTTCATTTCCCAAACATCAAAAGATTTATATAATTACATGTTTCACTTTCTTTCATCCAAAGGAAAATGAAATCGATTCCTTAATTACATTTACAAGGAAAACGAAGCTTATTCCAGGAAATGTATTTGATTACCCTGGACCACGGAAATAATGAATTAGATATAGAGGAATAGATCATAGGCATTTTGCACGCCATCACGCACAGCTTCAATCAGTTGTTTCATAAAATATATTAAAAACTGCCTAATGAGCTGCCTAATTAGTTAGCTAAATTTTTAATTTTGTTTAAGGTAAGTATTAACATTTAACTTACTTGGCAGAAATATTTTAAATCAGCTATTTTCCATTAATTTGTCTCTTTTAAAATTTATTTCGATTTTGAAACAATAGTATTAATAAATTTATAGAAACTATGCATAATTTCATTTTATTGGGTTTTAAATATTTTTTATTTTTTATAAAGTTTTTATTACTATTTGTATAGCTTTTTTAAAATAATTCTTTTAGATTCTGTCATTGATTTTCAAATTTATATTGAAATTTATTTGAAGAAAAAATATCCATCGAGTTTCCTTCTTTTATGAAAGTAACAGATGGAAGTTTTATATTGTAACAATTTCTTATTTTTAATACAGCCTGTGAATATTTTATAAAAATTTCTTTCCACTGATGCAAAAATTCTTTTATTGAAGAAAGAGATAACTATAATTCATTGATATACAATACAGCCTTTTAATAATAATTTTATAATACCAAAAAATATTCTGTTAATAAGTATACAATTATTTGCAAATCTGTAAGTAATTAATTCACATTTCCAAACTATCGAAGTAAAAATTAAATATGAAATGTTAAATCAGGATTAGAGAGCATTAACATCACTGTAAGTACGCAGAATGAACATATTTTAATAAATAAAGGGAAACGATTTTTAATGAAACTACGTAGTTATTTTTTTTCTATTTATATAGGATATTTTATATCTGGGCTGCTTTAGTTTTGGAAAGGATAAAAACCTTATTTTCTTTAAAAAATGCTTTTTTTCATTTTTCATTTTTGAAAGAAAAATTATAAACTTCCATATTTTGATGCTTTTAAGAGGCAATTATATACACGAATTTAATAAAAATTATACACACGCCATGTATTAAATGTGAACGCACAACATTTGTTTACATTTTTACTATAAAGAATCAATGATTATTTTTTAAGTAAGTCCACATTTATGTTCACCCATAAGCTAAGCATTTATTAGAAAAAAAAATATCAAAATAAGAAATAAGAAATTCATTTCATAACATATTTAGAAAGCAGACATGATACATTTCTTTAAATTATTTTAATCTGTATAGTTTATTTAAGTCTCACAATCTGGATTGCTTCAATTGAAAAAAATGTTGAATATTTTTATTGATTTTTATATAGTTAGGAATATTATTATACTTTGGAGTATTATACTTTAATTAGGAATATTATTATAAATATCTGACCGAAAATGTTTTCATGAGAACTATTATTTAGCATGTTAATTCGAACAGTTCGAAAATCTTATGTTGCACAAAGATACACTCTTATTTTAAGAATTTATTACAAAATGCGACTACAATGTGGAGCGGTGACAAAATTTTCAGTATAAGTTTTGAAAATTACTTCAATAATTTGAGCGTTTCAAACCAAACAAAATATCTGATATCGTAAAATTCCAATTGTTTTATAATAAAAATTCGTGATTAAAATTTTCTTATTTTCCTAAGCACAATTTTTTTGATAAATAATATAATTTATTCTTACTTTAATTGCTGACTTAAATTTAAATCCATTAATTTTTAGTATTAATTAATTTAAAAACTTATGCTAATTATCTCTTTAAAAATAACTATTTATTTTAAAATATTTTATTCAATTGAAAATGAAGGATTCTTTTATAATTTGAGGAATTATTTTCTTTTCCATTATCTGTACTTTTATGCATTCCTGATATTATTATATCCTCAAATGGCTTATCAGCTTCGTATTTATTCAAGAAAACATACATAACATACATAAACATACAAACATGCTCACTGACAGCTGATTGCATTAACACTATTTTAAGCACTATGTTAATGATAAATTAATTTTACGCACCAAATTTAATTGCTCCTTAGATTTTTACCTTCTATATTGAAACCATTCACTTAATAAAAATAAATTGGAAAGCAAATCTAAATTTCTTTTTCCAAATGAATTAAAATGATCTGAATAACACTGAAATTATTATTAATTTCAACGCATTATGAAATGAATCATTTATTTATTTTTTCTATTCAATAGTATGGTAGTTTCTTAATATTAAATAAATCAACTACATAATTTTTTTATAATGCTTAAAAATCACGAATAAAAATTTGTCTATTCCTCAGATCTGAATTAAATTTTTCAATGTCTAGTTCCCTCTAAGATTTATATTGTAGCTTATAAATCTTACACATTTCCCTTTTTTAGAGAAACACATTTTTCTGAAAGTTTGAGACCAAATAGTCAAAATATTTCACACACATAGATCAAGCTAATTGCCCCTGGATAGAAGCCAAATTGTATCCTGTTCTGCACAAATTAAGTTGTTCCAAGAAAACTGAAATTGTGTTATCACATACACAAACAAATAGCTTGCTTGAAACAGCAACTATAAATTGTATGCACCTAAATTTTATTTCTGTATACTTGTGATCTCTATGTTATAAATTTTTTTCTTCAACATCATAATTTTAATTAATAGCATAAAAATGTAATACATGGAAGAATTTGCTTTTATACATTGTTCTAAAAAGTTTAAAAAATCCAACACGTGTTTTCTTGTTAAGAGAACATTAATTATTTTAAACATAATTTATGATAAAAAGACTGCTTTCTTACAAAGTACAAGAAAATTTAATCAATTTTCTAATAGCCGTTTATTAGAATATGCAAGGTAAATTTTATAAAGAATTACAAACTTTAGTAGTTTACGGCTTTATGAGAGAACATTTATTGTCTCATTCTTGGATCTTGGAAGAACTGTATTATAATTACTGGTTTGAGGTGAATTACTGTGATAACTACACAATTCAAAAGTAAAACTACATTTTTTATTAAAAATAACAGTATTTAGTATTTTTCGCTTCAAATTATAAGCTTGAGAAAATATTAGGAAAACATAAGGTCATTATGAAAAAAAATTATAATGAATACAAATTTCAGAATTTGTAATTTATTTCTTAATAAATGTAATTTTGAATTTGTTTCCTTTGAATATTAGAAAATATCTTAATCCAACCTTATGTATCTTTTATAAAACTATTTTTTCAAGAATACTATATATTTATGTAAAAACATTTAACTTAGACTTAATAAATACTTCACTAATTCTCTAATTTAGCTTAATTTAGACCTATTAACTCAATTTCAAAATGTTCTCTTATTTCCGGATCTGATTCCACATCTTTTTCAACACAATTAATGCAACGTAAGCTCTGTGAAATTGTTAGCATTGGCAAGATCTATAACTCAGAGTGAAAGGATGAAAATCGTAGAGCTGACACAATCATTCTTACAATATCCTTACAATACTTCCAATATACAATACTTTGCCAGAACTGACACGTGTACAATAATCCCTATCAAAATCTCATAGCATATAATCAGAGGTATAAATCTTTCATTAGCTTTTTCTCGTTCCGCTCTTGTATCTTTCTTTGTTTATATGCTTGTTGCTTCTGCTTATTCATATATAAAACAATCTGGGATGGAATAAAATGAAGTTAGAAATTCGAAATGTGAAGTTATATAAGTAGGAATTGAAACATTTTATATTACTTGTTTTTGTAAATTGGGTTAACTAATATACATAAGTATTTTTTAGCTTTCTCACTACGAACCAGCCCAAAGAGCACGGCAGTGGAATTTCTATATTGGACTGAAATATATTAATGAAATGAGCGACTGTGAGTAAAAAATATACGTAATATTATTTTTAAATGAAATATTATTTCTAAAAATTTATGTTTATTTATTTGTTATAACTTTCTGTAAATAACAATATATAGATGATGTATTACCGTAATCTTCTATTTATTCTATTATCGGAAAGCTAAATATTATTTAGAAATAATTGTACATTCCTTTTTTATTAGCTTTTATTTATTAAAACTCCTTATTAAAGCAACATGTAGATGCTCTATAGTCGTATGTATATGTTATTGTTTTCTGTCTTTCACTAGAAAAAGTATATCTTAAATGCACTACTTATCTTTCATGATAAGTATGGAAAATTAATGCATGGAAAATTAAAATTAAATTCTTCTCAAAATCTATGATTACCCTCCTGTTTTACTCGTTCATAAAACTGGTAAATTATTTCGATATACTGAAAGTTATAAATAAAAAGATGATTTTTTTTTATTTGTTAGAATATCACATGGCCTATTTTAAGGTCCTTTTTTATGAGATTTCTTGTGGATATTTGAATTGTGGATGAGAAATGATAATCTAAAATGTGATTTGCCTAGTGATTATATTAACTTATTATAGTAAAATTCACTTTAATTGAAAAAGTTTGAATATTATATTGCAAAAATGTACTATTAAAATAGATAGTGAACAGAGTTAATGAAAAAATGAAGCCTGCTTGAAGACTTTATCTAAGATCACATTCGGAAAGTGAAATGTTTTTGAACATACAAGCTGCAGTTATCACCTTTTTTTATTAAAACATTCTAATATTTATCGTCATTTTGATATTTTTTTTTTAAAAATTAATATTTCTTAGGTTTTGATATAATAGGAAAAAAGCACTTAAAATGTTTTTTGAGAAAATATTCTAAAGTCAGCGAATGTGCACATTTATCAAGGGTATAGAAATAAATATATTTCGGGAATTATAAATTTTCATCTTATATATAAAATAAACTAAAATCAGTGTCAAATAATGCATTTTCCACATACTGTACTTGCAAATTTCAAATATAAAATAAATCTTTTGGACTTTAAATGAATTACCCAGGAATGTAGTTTCGAAAATTATACATTTGCTATAAAATTTTGACACATTGCCTTCTTAAATAGAAGATATAATTCATTATTTAGATTTTAATATCCTTTTATAAATAGCCACTCAGTAACTTTAATCATATTAATCATACGCTTAAAATGTGGGTAATATGACACAAAATGTGAAACTAAATGCTTTAGTAATTATTCATATATTAATTTAGGTGAATAAAATTACGCTCTTTCAGAAATGTTTTAATATTCGAACAAATAGATTCGAAACAGTTTAATGAACAAATAGTTCATCGAGACAAATAGATTAAAAACTTCTATCTAAAAAATTGCTAAATAGATGTGTATCTAAAACATTTCCTTTTTCTTTATTTAAACATTACTTTTATATGATGAAATTTAATAGAAAATTCCTAGTTGATTCAAATATGAAAGAAACACCAAATTAATTGGGAGATATTATTATACATCTTTTTACAAATTAATTATTTCTGTTAACTTTAAGTTCATATTAATCAATATGTTGATTTTAAATACAAATTGTGAAATGTAGAAAGTTTATCATATGCTGTTTGAATCCAATTCAATATGCCATCCTCTTTTGTGTGTTTGAAATGAAACTAAGATAATTTAACCTTTGAATTTGCATATTCCAATAAAATGCGTTCCCTTACTTGCATCTATTGAGCAACTGCTCCTAGAAGAAACCACAGTGGTTCAAAGATTTGATTTTTCTATGATGCTAATTTAAGCTGCTGGCATGTTTCAAAAGGTAAACAGCTCAATCTATTTGACTTGACGTTTCGGCCTCTAATTTGGTTATTTATTCCATTGCCCTAGGCGTTCTTTGAAACTTTGTAGATCATATCGCTTCAACTAGAATCACAACGCATGGATGCCTTTGGGATTCAAAGGCAAATAACAGTTGAAAGTTCTATACAAATTTAATTTGCCTTCCTATGAATGAAATTCATGCATTTAGGATTTTTATTAATCATTTCTTAGTCTTTGAGTAGATTAATTAAATATAAATGCGAATTAATACATCAATGCAAAATTGAAAATAATGCAAATTTCAACATCATTAATTTGAAAAATGATATCAATAAAATGCAAAATATGTAAAATTAAGAAAAAAATATTGATAATAATAAAGTAATTGTATATTTCCGAAAATTGTTACCATATCTTGTTTGCTCTTAAACCTCTTTGCAATTTCTGCTTTATGCTATAATGCAGTTATTGGTGAAATTTAATTGTAATGTCATGCAAATAATTTTTTCATATTTTTCTTACCGAAGATAAATAATTCTGTTCGATATACTAATATTTAACTGTTGTAGGGAAGGAAAAAATCTTTATTTTACGAAATATATTAATTTCCTATTAGTGAAAACATTTAATTGTTTTTACAATTGACTAAATTTTATTTGTCGCTGCATGAGTGTAAGAAATTAATGTTAAATTTTGCCTGTAAAAGAGTTTTAATCACTTGAATAAATAAATATAAAAAAAATATTTGCAAAAAATTTAAAAAAATGCTAATTGTTATATACATATCTAATAAATAGTAGGAATAAGGAAGGAGTGGTCATAAGTGGTAATTAATTCATTTACTGTTAATTTTCCTTATTATTATAGTTTATTCATAAAAATTCTAAAAGGCAATTAATGATGGCATTTAATTGGCAAATACTATTTTTGTTCGAATTTCATTACATAATTTCCAGAAATATTGCTAAAATTTATACTTGGAAATTGTTTATTTGTCTTTATAAAACAGCTGTATACGGGTTAAAAACTTTTTAACAGGAAATGTTCAATAGTAACTAATTAGAAAAATTATTAGAGCATTAGGTTAGTAGTAAATTCTATAAAGATTCTAGGGAATATTGCTTTAAGAATCTGATATATATTTTAACAAAGAGATTCTATACTTATTTTCTTCATTTTTAATGGGAAATATATTATTTTGCAAATTTTTTGCTTCTATTTTAGTTTAGAATTTTTTTAAAGAAAAGCATGCATATTGTTTTATCAAATGTATTGTAAATATTTTTTTCCAACTCAATATCTTAATGAAAGAGCAACATAAATGAGTTGAAATTATTATGAATAGATTCTAAACTTAAACACCACAAAACGGTATTATGATAAATTAAAAAAAAATGCGGACGGCATGAAATCTTAAATTTTAACACTCTATTTCTATGAAACTATAATATCTTTAATGTTAGTTAAATTTTAATTCATTAATTTCATGTTAGTAAAATTCTTGAGCATAAAATAGCAATAAATGAATATATTGCCAAATTAGAACGAATACAAACATTTTATAGGTAATGCATATGATTTAAAAAACGTGATGATGGTCAAAAAAATATTATTTAATATAACATTTTATTAATTGAATAATAAACCGTTTAATCAATAATTGAAAATTCACCGTGACAAAAATTATGAAATCAATGGCGTGCAGAGCTCTACAATGCTAAAGGACTTCATATGTTAGATTCATAAATTTAATAAATATATTTTGACTCAGCAAACATAATTTTATTGAATTAACTTGAATTATTATCCATTTCAGATTAAAGATGAAATTTTGAAATGGAATTCAGAAAGGTTTATCTCCTCAAAACCCCGGAAAAGAAAGTTAGTTTAAGTTATCTAAGAAAAACGAGTTTCAATAACAATTTGTTTTATTTTAAAAATCTTTAATATATTTTGCTGTAGAAAATTATGCTAACCTTAAACTATGCTCAAAAGTTTCAATTGCAAATTTTTGAATCCATTTATCTCGACAAGTGAGCTTATCATAAAAATATGGTTATTTATTTATAAATCCTTTTTTTCCATTTCTTAAATGTTTGAAAAATGAGAAACAATTATTTCAAGATTAGATAATGAGATTAACTTTTCTTACTTTTTCATACTTTAGAATCAAAAATAATTGAAGACAAACATAGTAATTAGACAGCATCTTATGTCTATTTTCTCAATTTTGAAAATTACTTTTATGTTTTGTCCTTCGCTTCATCTTAGCAGTAATCTGAAGACACTTATCAAAGTTATTTCAACAAAGATTAGCTTATTTGGCTAGTACAATATTTAATTTTGGGCATAATATTTAATGTTAAAGATAAATATTTTTCTAATCTCGTTGAAACATTCTTCATGTTAGCTAATAATCTGTTAGATCTTAAAAATCTTCACAGAGGCACTTAAAACATTACTGATGACTGGCGGAGTGGGTGGAATTTGAAATTACATTTTGTTATTATTCTAAGTTGACAACATTAAATTTTGACAGAAATGAATAACTTTCTTAAATTTTGTCTCAGAATTTAGCTTAATAAGTAAACAATATACAAGCACTTAAAAATAACGTAATACTTATAAATGTCACTCAATGATAGGAAAAAATTATTCGCTTCCTTAAGTTTTAATAAAATAAAAATAGTGTATTATCTTCCTTTATTTTTCGTAGATAATTATCATATGGAAGTCAACTCGCTAATATAGTTGTTTTACCGCCTACATGTTTATGTCTTCTGTTTGGCCAATTAATTCATTTTATATAATTTCAAGCTACTGATAAGTTTTGCACATAAAACACATCAGAAAATGAGAAGACATTTGAAATAATAAATTACTTCCTTTTGAAATTATAGAAGGATTAGAAAATTTTATGGATAAAACATTTAATATAAATTTATGATACAAATATGAAAAAAATATGCCCATTACCTTATAACAATTATAGTTAAATTTCCGTTAGGTTAATTTTCAATGGCAATAGTTTTTGCATGATTCATTTTTTTAAGAATGTTACTAATCCAAGATACAATATTTAATTCGAAATAAGCAACATTCGTTATTAAAGATAGATGCTTATTTGAAATAAATTTTAATATACATTTATTTTATTTTGATTTTAAATATATGAATAATAAAAGGGGGTATTCATATTTTCTTTTCGTATGATATGAGCGGAAATAGTACACACTTTTAAATTGATATATAAATAATTTTAATTTATTATTCCCAACTTAATTTAAGTTTTAGCTTCTTATACTTTATTTTTCTAATTTAATGTAACAAATAAAGTAAATTTTAAAATCAAGTGATTAACTTTTTCTTTAGTATTTCATATTCAATTTAGCTGAATATTTTAACTCGATTTGATTGAAATATTTAATAAAAAGAAGATTAAATAAAGATATATTATATCTTTATGATTAATATTTATTAATTTCAGTCTCCCCTACAAAATAAAAATTACTGAAACAACTGTGCAGGAATAAAATAAATAATAAATAAATAAAATGAAATGAAACTTAAAGCAAAGTTGTAACTTCAACACGATTTAATAATTTAGATTTTTATTTTTTATGAACTTTATTTAATCTGAAAAGATTTTAAATTATTCCGAAGATCATAAAACTATCAAATCACTAAAAATGATACAATACCTCTCTACTTTGAATAAAATGTTATATTTACGAAACAGAAATTAGTTTCGATAATTAAGGAAAAATTAAAATCCACTAGGGAACTTTTCATCATTACAATTCCTCATTTAGTTTTATTGTAACTGACGGCACCATGGGTTCTATTAAAGGCACCATAGGTCCAAAATCTAAGACAAGTGGCGTCAAGTTTTACAAAAGTGAGATGTGAGCATTCACTCTGCAGACAGAGATAGAGAGTGGGTCATTCGTTTCGATATCATGTTTATTTAATACTCTATGGTGGCACATAGTTTTGGCCTGGGACATTTAGTTAGACTTCCCCCTTGTTGTCATATAAATGCTATATTTTTATCTCTATTGTAAATAGCATTTCCTTTCATAATCGTTAATGTCTTTTCTTTTAAATTTTCTTTGGTGTAAATAAACTTATTATTTTTATTTAAAAGATTCTTATCTTGAATCAGTAACCCTAGACACTGATTTAAATAAGACTGAATGGGTATTTTGTCCCATCCATGTCTACAAACTTGGGAACACGACCTTGGGATTTTGAATTTTAAATTTAATTATTTTTTTCGGGTCTAAAATTTTTGGTTTTCTTTATTTTAAAATAAGCTTAAAAATGTAATTTCCTTTTAGTATTTAATTCGTCGTTAACATAAAACACATCGGAAGAATGGCCTTGCTCTCAGCAAAAAAGAATTTAGATTCTTGTCGTACTGACACAGTGATATTTCTCATTTCGAGAATATTTCATCATCGTGTACTTTGGAAGTAATGAAATAAAAGTGAAGCCATTACGATTAACGTAGTAATTTCTCGCCACCACATTGACATACTACAGAAAAAAGTTTCTGAGTGTCATCATTTTTCTCATCCCAAAAAGGCTTCATCGTTGTATTCCTATGAGGTGTTGAAATTAAACTAAATTCGTCACAACGATCGCAAGAAAATTTTCCCACCGCAGCAAATTAGGAAATGTGTCGTCCTGACATTCAGTCCTCAAAAATAAATCAGCGTCTGACCTCTTTCCGCTTTTGATTTCCTATGGAATACTCCAGCAAATAATATCCCATTATCGAGTCCACTTTTAAATACTAACTCGTACAGGACGTCGACCCATGTACTGAATATAATTTATTATTTGTGCATCTCTAATAAAAATCTGCATTCGAATCCAGTGAAGGGAAGTGAGTGTGTGTTTTTCAGATTTCCAGAACGGAAAAATTCATCACTTTTGTTTTGGTTTTCATGTTTGATCACAGATAAGCGCCATGACACTTATGAATTCTTGTTTTGTTTTGTTCAACTTCAACATCGTCCATCATTTGATTCATTGAAATAAAACACTCCTTCATGTTTGAATACACGGAGATTCTTTGACATCTGTGAAATGTTTTTTATATTATTTAATACGTAATAATTTCTAAGTTACTTCTCCTTTAACAACATATTCATTGCTGCTATTTTACGTATTGAAATATCTGTGTTGTTTTTATATTTGATTTCAATCATTAAAAGTCCGTAAGAATATATATTTCTTATTAAAGTATTCTAAATAGTGACTTTCAAATTGCTACTGTATCCATGTACTTTTAACAAGAATTAATTGATTATACTTCAGACATGTCTTGTTCCATAAGTTTTAAGAACCGAAATCAAAACTTAATTCTCGTTTTGATATCATTTTATGTGGCCTTGAGTGAAGCGCCAATTCTCATTAAGTATCCCTAATCTCAATCTTTCCAAAGTGATCAGCCTTTCGTATTACGAAAAACTGTTCTGATTTATTTTATTTTCAGAGTAATGATTCAGCACATCCCATATTTCAATCATATAAAGAGTGTAATTTTATTTCTGATTCGCAGAATGTTATTTTTGCGGTTCAGTTTTTTAAAGACAATTCGTCTTCAATATTTAACTGGAATTTAATATCAACTGTTTGCTGTATTTTCTGTTCATACATAAAATTAACAATTGAAATATTCAGAACTTAATTTATGTCATTACACGAACGTTACATGTAAAAAATAAACGCATAAAGTTATTTTGAACATAAATATTTTTTTCTCATTGTTGAAAGTTACTCGTGGTTTTTTAATAAAGCATTTTATCTACTATTCATTCTAATAGCATTTTTAATTAGAGAAACCAGTTGATCAAAATACTTTTATATATTAATACTAAAGATAATTTATTTACTTTCAGCTTAAATTCAAAAAAATATTTTTCATTTAATTTTGAATTTTACTTATGTTTTGATGTATTTTTTTGGCTTTCCTACTTTACAAATATTTTAATGGCATTAGCATTATTTTGAAAGTTATTATAAGTGTTATTTTTTCAATCTTATATTTCAGTTGTGTAAAAATACCTTGCGCATTTTAAGGTATGGTTTTGAGGAATTAGTTTTAAATTACCAAAGATTAATTTTTAAGTTTAAGTTTAAAGCAAAACTAATATAATATTACTTTTAATTTAAAACGCTGAATTATGGAGACTTTTGGATAAATTTAAAAATTAATACAATTTTTTGATTAGCACCAAGCCTCCTTTCCTTTCAAAATGGATTTCCTACTAAAAGTCAAAAAAGAAAATTCAATTGTTCTCACAAATCAATTCGCCGAAACTGTTGAAGCAGACTTGACGAGACCCAAAATTAAAGATCTGATTTTAAAAAGCAGTGATTACGATGAGGAAGATGCCAAAATAATGCTAGAAGTATCATTGAGGACAGGCATCTAGCAGAAGTAGAAAAATAAAACAAGCGATTGCGGAAGGAGGAACGTAAGCACAAGCTTGAAAAAATGAAAATCCATGCTCAAATAAGTGTTGGTCATGAAAACTTGGCAGACATTTCCGTAACAAGTACGACTTTTCAAGAGATGTTTCGCCGATTTAACATGAACACTATTTGAGCATCATGCTAATTTAGCGTTACTGCCGAAAGCGCAATGGATCCAGCAGCTACTAGGATTAATTCATCTGGAAGTTGTTCATTTAATTGCTCGAGGACCTGTGGAAAAATCAAACGATTACAACCATATGCAGAATCTGCTGTTACAGAGATTCAAGTTGTCCCAGGAGAAACTGAGACAGTTGTTTGCTTCACATCAAAAAGCTAATGAGAAAATATGGGAAGATTTCTATCCCGAATTGCAGACTTACTTTGATGGATAGGTAACAGGTATGAAAATAGACACCTAAGAAAAGTTACGTGAACCTATTATTGCGGAAGACACATGAAAATTAAGACACCACCAGAGTTTCAGAATCACTTTCTTAATGAGCGGTCACCCATAAACTCACCTGCTGTTTTGTCAGAAAAGTTCAAACAATATGACGATGTCAGGAGGACATTGAAACTAAAAATATCTTATCTATTCTCCGAAAAAAGGATGAAAATTAATTTCCGAATTACCCAAGAAGACCAGCGAATTTCCGGGATTGAAATAACAAGTTCCAGAAGAGATCCTTGCAGCCAAACAGAATCTCCTATGTCAATAAAAATACACCATTTGCACTTGTAAATTGTTATTACTGCCAAACACTAGAGCATTTTGGCGCAGAATGTCTTCGATGAACAAAAAATACGAAAAATAATAAGTTCGAGAAGAGACATTTGCAACTAAATAGAAACGCATACATCGAAAAAAATAAACCATGCAGACCTGTGAATCGTTCTTACTGCCAGACACCAGCACAATTTAGTATAGAATGCCCACGACGACCCGAAAATACGAAAAATAATAAGCTTTCAGCACGTACTGTACAAGCTGAAATTTCTGAAATTTCACGAGAGAAAATGAAAACAAGAAAAGTAGATTTAAGAAACAAAACTTTCGATTCATTAATCTGCACTGGTAGTTCAATAACACTCCTCCGAGAAGGTATTAGCAAACAAATCATCAAGCTTTCATAATTCTCAAGAGAAACGATTATATTTTCTGGTTTGAGAAAGTCACATGTCAAAACAAAAGGATAATTTCGGCAAAGATATAGAATTAGATGGACAAAAATATTCTCTGACATGGCATGCCTACTGTATATTTAGATTTTCAAGCAATTATTGGGTCAGACAGTTTAGAACTAGCCTCATTTAACTTCATCAAGAAAAGTGTGGAATTTCGAAGAAGACAAGATGTAGAAATACTTTCCATGTATGTGCAGCTATACGACGCAAGACTACAACATGAAGTTAAAATAGAGCGCATTTCTAATCCAGAAGTAAGAAAAGAATTATTGGACCTAATTTCCAGTTACAATCCAGAGAAAACTTTAAATACAGATGTATCTATAAGGATAATTTTAAAGGACGACATTCCAGTCTACCAACCTGCAAGAAGACTCATTTCCTGAGAATAGAGCAGTGATTATACAAATCGATGAATGGTTCGAACAAGGGATAATCAGAACCAGCTCATACGTCTAAGCGAGTCCGAAGGCATTATTAAAAAAATAAAAGATGGTACTACTAGTTTATGCGTCGAATATAGGAAATTAAACAAAAAGCTCGTCAAAGACAGTTTCCCATCACCGTTGATAGAAGATGTTTTGAATAAACTCCGAGAACTTAAAGTATTCACTTCCCTTGATTTAAGAAACCGATTTTTTCAAGTCGACGTAAACGAAAACAGTTCTCAGTTTTTATAATTCATGATGCGTAAAGCAAGAGTTCTTTGTTTCAGCGTTTTTAAAAAGTAATATGATATTTCAGTTTTTTCCAAGAAACCAGTCGTAAGATTTCAAATACTTTCATATTCTAAGCTAAGATAAACACATTATAAAGCCAAATAATCAACCTGATATTAACTGGATTTTAACTATATATATATATATATATATATATATATATATATATATATATAATTAAAATTTAGAAATTACGTTTTGATTATAAGAATACAAAACATTCCTGAGGAAATGCACTATTTAAAGATGGTTTATTTTTAATTTGAAGAACTTCAAGTGTTTTTGTTTTGTTTTTTACTTTTGTATAATTTACTTTCATTTTCATGTAAAATTTAAAGCTATGTATTTGAAATTTTATTTAAAAAATGTTGAAATCGTTTAAAATAATTCAATGCAGATTAAAAATATTTAATGAGGTCTTTGAAGATAAAAATTATACTCATCCCCCCCCCTATTGTTTTATGAGCAGAAAAAATCAAGATGTCCAAAATTCATAGATCAAAATAATTGTTTCTGGAGTGTACCCAAGCTGCATTCAAGTTATACCTAAAGTAATTCAAAATGCTTTTCTGCTAAAACATGTTCTGCTGACAGGAAAATTCTTCCAATCATTTGTCTCCATTTCAATTAAAATTAAGTAAAATGCAAGTAATATGCAATTACTTGTTAAAAAACTTACAATTTGCTGTTTAATGCCAGTTTTCTGATTAAAATATTATGTATAGAAGGTTATTAAAATATCATATCACATAAAATAGTAATTAAATAAAAAAATAATTTAATAATTATTCAGGGATATTACATTTCATATAACTGTTTTGAATTTAATGGTCAAAGCATAATTTTGATGCTTACTTAAAATTAAGATAACTACCCTTATTTACCATTTTTGTCGCTGCATAATATTTTTTGGGAAAATTA
Source organism: Argiope trifasciata (assembly GCA_026543055.1). NCBI lineage: Eukaryota > Metazoa > Arthropoda > Arachnida > Araneae > Araneidae > Argiope > Argiope trifasciata. The sequence continues at coordinate 23,065 of JAPMOQ010056242.1, forward strand.
ATTCACTATTTAAGGTAATTTTGAAATTCACAAGACAAATTTCAAATGATTTCATTATTGGCATTATACTTTTGGTTTAATATTTTGTTCTTCGACAATTTTCGAATGATACGACTTCAATTAAGTTAATTCCTTATGTTTTGATTGCTATTTTCATCAATATTCTATGCTTAAACTTTATCGGTGGTGTAGGTTAATTCAGATTCATTACATACTTAGTTTTTGATTTTTTTTCAATTATTATGCCTATATACATCCGTATCAAAAATGATAAGAAGCGTATCATTTTAAAATTTAAAAGAAATTAAATTAGTTCATGTTTCGAATTAGAATTATTAGTAAGAATTTATAATACTGTTTCACAGTTCAATGATTTTTCAGGTGAAGCAAAAAAAGTTTTATAGATAGCACTCATAAATGATGGATAAATGACTGATCGATGGTCAAAGGTTTATCTGTTAGTTGGATTGATAACGAATTTTGTGGCAAAATAGAAATTATCTAAAATTACTAGAATTCTCATAGATTATGAATTATGGACGCAGATATGATGATTTTCTAGAATGCTCAATTTTCGGTCAAGCAAATATGAAAAATCTGAAAGCTAGAAGGCAGTTACATTGAGCCGAGTACCTTGTCTCCAGTTAAGTTCATTACAAGCAAGTAGCCATTTGAGAATAGCAGATGATTCGAGAAGCGTAAATAATGCATACAAGGTCTCTCCCCTAAGAAATCTCACTGAGAGCTTTGTGCTGTTAATGGTAACTTATTACTGATTTGATAATTACGTGCTAATGTTGTGCATGTGGTACGCTTCGACAATGCTTTTTGTTGTCTGCGTGTTTAGGTTTTCGTGGAGAATAAAAAGCCTTTAGGCGCTATTGAGTCAATTTATTAGAATTATATTCACTGCAGTAGACCTGAAAATTTTGAATGTTTCCGTAATTATATGTGCCTTATCATTTTTATACAATTCACAGTAATAACGTTAAAATTGTGCTTATCTGAAAGACTATTATAGCGTACCTTATAAATATTTTAAAGTATATTTAGTGTTGAATTTTATTACATTATAAGTATTATAAGGTATATTTATTGTGGAATTCTATTACCACAAATGTTAATGCATATAATAATGATAACACTAAATTAAATAAGTTAACACTAAATTGACGAGAGAAAGATACCAATAAAAATTAGCGTAGAAAAGAATCTAAACATTTTACATTATTAAGAAATTTTAGTGAAATTTCATCATTCAAGTCCTATCACGATTTTGATCTAGAAAAAAATAATTTTCTGTTATTGCGTGTTCAGCTACATCATTAATTATTGATAAGAAACAAAACAGAAACATGTAAGCGCACAAAGTATATCCTGTTACATGAAATTTGCATCTATAAGAGAGCTTTCCTATTAATTTTCTGAAATATTTATTCAGAAATCTTATGTATTGCATCGTTTCAGTATATCTGACAAACTTAGGAAATATCAAAAATAGTGAATAAAAAAGGAGTTCTGTTGAAATCATAAATAGAAACCCTTTGGAATATGGATCTATACTTGGAAAGTTGTTGAAATTTGTGTAGGGATCTGCTTTCATTCTCGTAAAGAACTGAATGTATCTGGAAAACCGCCATGAATAAATGGAAAAAATTAAGCTTGCATGGGGCATTATTGTGTTTCATTTCAGTAATAGCCAAACGTTATGAAGTTTTTATTGCTTCCTATTTTATTCGATTTTAAATATTAATCCGGTTCCAAAGACTGTTAATTTTTCTGTTTTAATAGAAATTTCACAAACTGAGTCTAAATTTGAAATTTTGGCAAAATATATTTCTCAACATTTCAATAAGTTTTAAATAAATTTAGACGACAAACTGCATAGAATTTCTGGGCTAATCACTACTTGTTTTATGAATTTAGAGAACAAAAAATTAACTGAAATTATTTCATATTTATTTTTGAAGTAGCTCAATACTGTAATCGCGTAGCCCTGTAATGTCATTCAAATTCATTAATTCGTTTATTTATATAAACAGCACTCGAACTACTTCTAATTTAAATTTCCGTTATTCTAACACAAAATAAGTACATCGCAAAATAAACATCAGCATCATCTTGCAATAAAATTTCTGTCGATTGCGAAAAGGAATTATTAATTTTTATTTAATTAATAGACATAATTTAAACCTTTTATAAACCTTTTATTTATATTTTTTTATTAAGTATTAAATAATTCGTAGAAAACAAAAAAATTAAGGAGTGGAATTTTTTGTACATGACAGAAATATTAAAACAAATTTATCTTATACAGTTAACCATTTTCGTATGCTGTCCATGAAGCCTTCAAGACTTTTTTTTCCCTTTTTAAAAATTTATCTGATCTTTTTAAAATATATATACATAGTTAATCCAATAACAATGCATACAAAATATAATGATTCATATTTAAGATTTCAGACTTTATAAATAAACTTATATTGAAAAATAGATGATTATTTTTAAATAATTCAAATATTTGATTTTAAAACTTTATATAAAGATCAACTTTTAGATTTGTGTAGATTTCTTGCTCAATTTTAATCAAAATGATTAAAAAATTTAAAAAAATAAATGAAATTGAAATAGTTATGAAACGAAAAAAATGTTATAACAATTTAAAAAATCTTATTTTTAAAGTCCAAAAACTGCCTTTAAAATATAATTTTTTTCCAAACAGTAGTAGTTCGAAATTTCAGATTTTCAATCTAAATGAAAACAGAGGAAGCACAATGTATATAGAATAAAAGATACTAAAGTGGTCTAAATAACTGAATTGGCATTTTGAAATGCCAAATCAAATAAATAGAGTTTTTAATTTTTTGAAATAAGTGATTAATTTATTTTATAATTTTAGAAATATCAAATATTTAAACTACAATTGTGTATCTGAGACATAACAAATCGAAATCTTCGAGTAAAAGAAAGCGTTGTAACGGAATAACTAAACTTTTGGATAATTTTTTTATTGTTCTATTTTAACAATGACAAAATAGATGAAATGTGACATCACTTTAAAGAATCTTGTCGCAAATTCTTGTGAAAAGCTGATTCGAGTTCAGATATACCATGAGAAAAAAATTCTATCATTGTTTTCTAGATGTGATATTTCTTTTTTTCCTAAATATTAATTTTTCAAAAAATATTAATTGTTTTTTATTTTCATTTTGTAATTACAAAATTTGTATCGATTTTCTTCTTTTCTTCAAAATTTCATTTTTGCAAATTAGATCACCAAGCAAAACAATAATATTGAAATAAAAATTTAAAAAAAATTATATTAATTTACAACTTAATGCTTGGTAAATATTTAAACCTTTATTTACTGATTATTCAGTCGTCAATTTTTCAAACTTTTTTGTATCAGTAATTAGTTTTTCTTTCAGAAAAACCACAGATAACTAAGAAATTAATCTATAAATCTTAATTGTTTTAATTAATAATTAAATATTTTTAATGTCTAATTTTAGTTTATATCGTTTTTTATAACTAGTTATGTATAGTTTTATCTTAACTATCTGATTATTTTCTCCGTATTCATTTGAATACTATCAAAAAAAATTGTCATATTACTGAGATATAAGCCAGATTTAAATGGTACTTCAAAGCACCGTGAATAAATAAAGGGTTAGGTAGTGATGATTCTTAGTACTAATTAGAAATAGCAAATAGCAAATATCAAAATATTGTTTTTAATTTGAATTCTACGATTTGAATTAATTGTTAAAATATTATTTCCCATATTACTATTATTACCTGACTCATTTAAAAGTATAATCCCTTCAAATTGTAACCAGGAGGAACAATAACTATATTACATTAAGAAATAAATATTTATATACAAACATTAATTAGTTCCTTGGATGTTAAGAACTGATGAATACCTCAATGAGAAATAAACGAAAAATTCTTGAATTAGCAACTAACAATCGTTTGAAAGTAATATTCATAAACTACTGTGTGGAGCGGAGATCTGTACGAATTATTCGACGAAATGTATATTTAGCAAGCATTTCTTTTGTGACAAATCAGAATGAATACTATCAAAGTTCATAACAAATATTTTCTCACTAACTGTAGTATTCTGTTGAAGTTTAAAGTAATGGTGATTAAAGACTTTATTTACTTCGAATATTCCTAATTCCCCATAAGGAAAGGTTGTTGCACCAACATAAGAATAAAGAAAAATGATTAAAAATCAAAAACATTTTTTTACTGTTGAAAATGTGACCAAAACTGGAAGTGTATTTAGGTTTACATAAGCAAATAAATACTATTTGTCTTCGCAGCATTTTTGCAGAGATCAATGCATGCATTCCCAATTGATTGAATTATTAAGAATAATATCTTAATATAACTATTAAATAAAAATACTTTTAGACTTTTATTATCATTATGTGAAACTTCATTGAAAAAAAAAAAGAATACAAGACATTTCCTTTATAAAAAGTGCTTAGATCAGTATAAAGCACTATAATGTATACTATTCAAAGTGAAAAATATAAAATATATTTACAAAATAGTATGTTTATTTTTAATCAATATATGTATTTATATACATTGGTTACTACTAATGATCTTGTATGTGCAAAATTATATCTTAAATTAGTTTTACTGTGAATTCTGTTATAACTGTCAAGATCAAGGTTTCCTGAAATAAAATCCGAGTCAGAAATTTATTTCATTGGATAGTATCATTAATCATATGTATTTTATATATAGCTGATCGTTGCTCTCATGAGATTCGATTTGAATGCTTTCTTCCATGTTTCATATTTCACTTAAAGTAGAACTTTCCGATAGAAAAAAATGAGAGAGAGAAGGAAAAAGCAGCTTTTGATAAACCAGCTATCATTTTTTTTTATAATTTCTAAAAGACTTCTTTTCCTTAATATATAAGATGTGAAAAATGGCAATGGTGCAGTTCAGGATTTATAGAGTTATTTAATTTTCTAACTTCAGATTTTATATTATTTTAATTTTAGAATAAACTTCCCAAATATTGTTTTATCCGTTGAAAATGCAGCATAATTGCATTGATGCCATTTTAAATACCTTTTAAACTGCCCATATTTTATAAATAATTAATAATTTATAACTTTTTAAACAGTGAAGCACCAACATACTTCTCAAAGTTTAATGCGACGAATATTCTAAAAACCATAAAATGCTTATTATTATTCAGGCTCTGTACGCAACTTTAATAAAAATATTTAATCATATTAATACATTTAGTGAATGAACTATAAAATTTCTTTAAAGCTTAATGTAGTCTCTGATAAACTGATTCAGAATCAAATTTGATATCTAGTAAAATATAGTTAATAAATGATATACAATAAAAATATTATGTGGAAATATATAAATCTTAATTTAAATATAATTTTTCCCAATACAAACAATTAATTGGTTTAATAAGGTCTACTTTATTCTATATTTAGTAAAGCCCACCCAAATTCAGTGGATAGGTTGACGGAAGACACTTCTTTCCCATAGGCGACAGATGAATATGGAGGCATCAAGCAAGGAATCACAATAGGTATAGCTAAGATTATTCCAATAAATCTGATTCTGTTGAAGTAATGAGATACCGTTAACAGTTCGAGGTGGCTCCCTCTATTACTCTCTGTTGTAAGGACTCAATAGTATTCTGACTTTCTGCTAACTGCATTATATTTTGAGGTGACATTGTCGTTTCTAGGCATTTAGATTTTCGGAATAATAGCGAATGGTATAACTATCGGATGACAAAAATGGCGAAATGCCAGGAACCCATGGCATTAGGAAGCATCATTGTTGATTTGATTATTGATCAAATCGACATAGTTAATTAATAATAATTTAATAATAATTAATAATAATTATTACTTATTTTGTATTCATGAATTAAAAAGGGTGAATCATGAATAAGACTGAAATAAAAATAAAACGTAATTGCAAATCTATAAATCTTTACCTTCGTTTTTTTTAATGTTTATTGCTGTAATATTACTAAGTAACAGAAAATCTGAGTGAAAATCTTTCTATGTTACTCTTCTACTTTGAATTATGATCGATATAAAACGATGTCCTTAGTTTTATAGAGTTTTTATATGAGAATTTTAATCATCTTGGAAGAGTGCTTTTTTTCTGACAGTCTGGAATAAAAGGAAGACGGATTTGTTCACTAATCTTATAAATGTTTTATTATTTTCCTGTTTCTTTTTACTTGGTACGTCAAATCTATTATAAAGGAAACGGGGGATACATTTTAATCACTTTGGCCTTATGCCCAAATGCCAAGAAATAAATGGAAATTGATTTCATTCCATTACTGTTAATTCTTATAATGAAATCTACAATAATATATCACTGTCTTACTATGCAATACGCTTAGTAAGACAATCTTTTAGTGCCCCTTTAAAATTAGTCTTAGAACGTATCAGCATAAGCAATTGCTCATTTACAAGATATTTAAAAAAAAGAGAAAAAAAATGTTCTTTAGGAATTTTACTATGAAATGTTTTTGAATTCAAAAAGAAATATTTACTAACAATAGTTTTGTAACAAAATGATTGTATAATTTATACGTTTTATCTTCCGTAAACATTTTAAATTAAACACAAATATATTTTTAATAAGAATTAATTTTCCAAAAAATATTTAATTTAAAATTTTATCTATACATTTGAATTAGTAGTCAAACCCTTGAAAACCTATGGTACATATTGAATATATCAGGGTGTGTTAAATATGAATTAACCACGTCTTATTATCAATGTAACTTTAAAAAACGCACTCTGCGTAATATAATGCATGTGGTTCATAATGAAGATTATTCAGTTGTTTTAAGACAAATTAATTCATAATAGAGTCCATATAAATTAAACTGCCAGGCACTTAACAGACAAACTCTTTCAAATAAGTATTAAAGGTTTCAAATAGGCATAGAGTTAATGGCTGCAGCAAATCTAATCTGATCTAAATCTTAATCTAAATCTAAATCTCATATTTTAAACCCCATAAAATGAAGAGAGTGCCATTTCAATATTTTTTTCTTTTCTGAAATTTGCTTTGAGTGACTTCGTTACTTTATAGAATTTTTCATTTTCTCCTTATGTACACATATGTATTTCTATACAAATATTGCTTCACCATCTTCATGGAATAAAAATGGCAATGTATAATTTACTGTTTTATTAAGAAACTATGCAGCATATAACTATGAAAAAAGAGCTTTTTACATAGAATTCTAAAGGTTTAATTTAAAAACTGTTCCGAAATTTAAATCTACCATTCCTTTTTCTTTGTAGTAATAGTTTAAATCTAACAATCATTTTTCTTTGTAGAAATAGTTTAAATCTAACATTTCTTTTTAATTTTCTAATTTCTTATTATACTTAAATAATTTTCGATGTTCTTATTTGAAAATAATCCTTAAGTAATTAAGTAGTAAACTAAAGCAATACAAAGAGAATAATTTTCGCATTCTAAGGAGTTTCAGTAGAATAACTCCCATTATAATTTTACTGATTTTAAAATGTAAAAAAATAATGCTAAGAGTATAAATAAAATATATTTTGGTGTAAGTATTGCATTTACTAAAATAAAATAAGAAATTAAATCTCTTTTTATAAAAATGTTCATACAGATTATAAATAAATATATTTTTGAATTATAAGAAGTGTTACATTTATACTGCGCTTCCTTTACAGATGCTCATAGTAAAATATAATAAATAAAGGAAAATCTTCATCATATAAAAAGGTGTTTGCCCCTTGTTGGAGAATTATAAATGAAAAAATCAAAATAAGTCTTTCATTATTGATCAAAATTCTGTCAAATATCTGAAAAAGAAATATTTGCACAATTGCCTAAATTTGCAGTGACCAGAAAATTACATAAGGCTAAAACCAGAAAAAGTATCTGGGCTTTGTATAGTTATAATCAAGGTTCAATAATAATTTTTTTAAGTTATTGGGAATTAGTTCTTTCTACATGAAAAATTATTCCTGAACCTAGGTATGTAAGATACCTAAAATATTTTTCTTATTAGGACAGTTTTAAATCTGTATATTCAATAAAAGTAAGTTTTTTTTTCAATATATTCCTTAAAATAACCAATAACATTTCTTATTTATTATTATTAATGTTCATTTTTTTAAAGTGGATCCCAGATATTTCTTCTTTCTTAGCTTACGACTCTACATATAAGAGGAGACCATTGATAAACCTATAGAAACATTACTTGTAGATAATTGTAAGATAAATTTAAAGTAGTCATTAACTAAACGGTAATTGAGGTATTACTATTTCTTCAGTAATGCAAAAAAGAATTTAAGAGAATAAGGAGTAGCAGTAAGTGAAGCTATCATTGTTTGTACCTGTTTAATTTGGGAAAGTTCACTAAAATGCTACTCTCTTCGAATCAATAACTATAATATGTTGAACAAATAAGCATTGCATTTATTTACTAATATAGTCGATGCGACTCTCATATAGGCGCATAAGCCACCACGTTTGATTCTGTTATGCAGCAAATCAAGTTTTTAAAAAAGTTTCATACAAGTTTCCCTGTTACTCCATACATGTTGAAAAGATCCATATTCTAGATGCAGAATATTATGAAAAACGAATATATTTTCAAAAATGGAATGAGGCAACGATTATTTTTCAATACGATGAATTTAAAAATTGGAAGTGGGAGAAAAGTGTGAGTTTCAAAGCTGATTATTGTCGTGTTATCACTTGAGAGGTGAAATATTACTTGTTTCTAGACTGACAAGTGGAGGCCAAAATCCTACAAAGCTACTTGTTTTATATGGTGTTATTGAACTAATACAGTTTTTCAGTTTTATAACTAATATTTAGCAAATAAATTTTATATTTCCATCACAACTTTTTCTTTTAAATGCCTTTAAAGCTATACTATTTTATTTAAGCATTTTATATATATGTAGTTTACATCTTTTCAGCTTGAATGATCCGAAAACTTATAACTTTATACATTTTGTTCTGCAAATGGGATTAAATCCTTTTTTTTTTCATAGTTTTTAAAAATTTTCAAGGTGTTGAAATATTGTTAATTACAATGTTTAATTCCATGCAATCAAATAGCTTGCAAGCTTCAAGATCTCGGGTGGCTCTATTCAATAAAATATGCAAGCAATACCCCAACTTAGCTAGAGGTCATACAGGAAACCTTGATAGGGCCACCGATGGAGAACCTCACCAAGCAAGAAGGAACACACGACACTTGATAACATTGGATACTTACAAACAACAAAGAAGTTCCTAAAGAAAATGCATATTTGTAAGGGAAAAAAAATTCATATGTTAAATAAAATTTGTGAAAACAATCAACAAATATACTGATAAAACAATAGGATATTGTTGATTGTTGACCAACGATTAGTTGATAAGTTATAAAGGCTATTTTTAAATGAATTATTTAAATGAACAAAAATATTATTCCTTAGAAACATTGTTAATTTTCTTTTATACTTTGATTCGCAAGCAATTTTAAATGAATGAATTCTGGATTTCTAATGTTAAAAGAAAACTTCGCAAGCTTTCAGATCTTTCTGCATTCGGACAATTCATCGCTATCTATTTTTCTGAACCTCTTTAGAGCAATAACTTTTTGAATAAAGTTTCATCTCAAATTATTTATTAAAAAACTTTTATGAAAAGGAATTTATAACGCTTGATTCACAATAATATATATTCGCTGCTGTATAGCAGGTGTAGATGGTTAATCATGAACGCAGCGTGGAAGAGAATATAGACTACTTTCATTCATAAAAAATCTCCACTACTTTCAAAAATTGCAAAGAGTAATTTGCCTCAATATATAGAAATTTCATCCGTGCATATCTTTACACGCGTTGCATCATTGATATATTTGTAGAGAATATCTGAGGAAACTGCGGCACATACTATATTATAATTTGTTTCATAGTTTATATATTTCTTCTTAGCTTTTTTCTTTTACAACCTGTATAATTGCAAATTTGAAATCAATGTTAATCAATGTATCTCTCTTATTTTCAGAAGAACGAAACACTCAGAGCAACGTCTGAAAAATAGAGAATTACCTCGATTGAAATGTGGCACGAACCATTCTGCATTCAGATTTGGAAAAACAAAAGTCTGTGCGGATTTTTCTTGGCACATTTTCGATAATGAGCAAAAGTGTAGGAGTAAGAGGCATTGTAATAACATTTCAGTCATTGAAAAAGTCCCAATTTTTTCAATTTGATTGTTGCAGATTAAGAAATATTAATCTTTCAACATGATCAATAATAAAAATAGCGCCGCAAACGAAAGGGAAATCGTGATCATAATCACTAGAAAGCAATGAAATCCATAGAAAAAAATAGTAAACATAGTCTTCGATATCAAATGTTACCCATAAATAATTTATTTCAGGCAAAACATTACTGATGAGTATCATTAAAATATTTTGAAGTGTTTGATGATGCCATTTCTTTCATTTCCCTCGTAGTGAAAACAGTTGCTGGTGTTTGCATGACAAAACATCAAGCTACAGCTCACAATAGGCGTGATCAGTTTGGACAAAAATAAATTACCACCTTGTACCTTCAGACTTTTTTTTCATTCTTAAAATACATAATAAATTAAAAATAGAGTTATTTTGATGATATTGTGACTTTCAAATAACTTCAAACTCTCATCTAAAGTTTTGGTATCAATTTCTCAATAAGAACTCAAACACACATTCGATTTGTTTCTAAGACGATATAACAATTGTTAGCACAACGTAAAAATTCTTTGAGACATTTTTAAAATAAAATGTATGAAAATTCTATGTATATGAACCTCTGTATGTTAAAAAAACAAATAATATATTTGGTTTATTTTTAATACATGTTATTAAAGGATTTATTTTTAAGACACTTATGCTTTCAAACTCCAATAGTGTTTGCAATCTTTTGATTTACTACCCTCTTTATGCAACTAACTTCTAACTAAGGTTCCATTATACAAGATATTTTATAAAATGATCAGAACAATTTTTCACGTAGTCAAAATACTTTTAAAATACTAAGTACGGAAATGACAAATGAATTTTACTTAAATATTTAAGTTTAAAGATTAAATAATTTAAATTATATAAAAAATAATTTTATAATACAGCAATTAAGATTTGAAATATGTAAGTATTAACTATTTTACATAAGTTTGTCTGGTCAGTTTCTTAAATAACATTTAATTAAAATTTTACTTTGAACATATTTAGCATAACATTATTTGCATATGAAAGTTGAAGACATTTCGGTTAATATTTTAGCTATTATATTACATGACTTTTAAAAAATTTCTATTACTAATAACGCTCTGTTAGTTATCGAAAGCATCAAAAATTGTGCATTAACATCCAATAGCTGGCAAAGCAATGTCAAATTTTGAGGGGGGGAGTCAGGATTTCCCTTATAACAGTGATTCTCAATTTGTGGGGGGCGCCCCCCTAGGGGGGCGCGAGCATATCCAAGAGAAAATGTTATTTAAAAAAATTGATTAAGTGACTGAGAGGGAAGAACACACACACGCATACAAAACAAAATACATTTCGACATATTTAATAATTAACTTATTAAATTAAAACTACTAAATTAAAAACAAATTTAATAATTATTAGTGACTTCCTTGGGCCTGTCTAACAGAGCAAGGATTTTCGAAGGAGAGTTTAATTTTAGAAATAGACACTGTAAGTTCTTTTTCTATATTTAGCTGAGATCTATATTTTGTCTTCATAGAAGCCACCTCAGAAAATCCAGTTTCACAAAGGTAAGATGTTGAAAATGGTAGTAGAATGCAAAATGCCCATGTTTTTAGTGTAGAAAACTCATCATTCACTCCTGCCCGAAATTCAAAGAGTGATTTATTACTAAATAGTCTTTTGGTTTTGCCGCTTGTGGTAAAGTCTATGAAGGCTTCTTCCTCTTCAATTGAGAATCCTTCGGGAGTACTTAGAAATGGATCCCTCTCCCAATTGTAGCTTGATATCAGTTTGTCGTCAGCAAGAAAGTACTTTTTAAAATTCTTTACTAACATTGTTCAATGATTTCCAATGGTTACAAAAACAACTTTTACATGTTGTTCTTCAGCCTTGTAAGTTTTAATACAATCATTCAAATTTAAAAACATTGTAAAGTTTTCTTGCTTTAAATTTCTGCTCCACAATTCCAATTTCCTACAAAAAGCATTAACTGTATCACTCGTATCCAATATATGTTTATTTGCTCCTTGCAGTTGAAAATTCAGGTTATTTAATTTCTTGATTTTATCGACCATGTAGCTCTATTTCATCAAAAATAAACTATTGCAAAAATTCTCAGCTTCTCAAAATTTCTCTCGTGATAACCATCTTGTCTCGCAATAAAATAGTGACGCTGAATGTACTGCATCCATGTATTTACAAAGTGCGGAAAAGATTCTTGATTTCAGGGGTCTCATTTTTATATAATTTACTACGGTTACAACAGCAGTTAACACAATATTCAAACCAGGACTTATTTCTTTGGAAGCCAAAGTTTCTCTTTGGATCATGCAATGTGTCCAGACGCACTATGGTGATTTTGTTCCACAAGTGCTTGAATATTTTGGAATCTTCCGGACATAGAACGAGCACCATCGGTGCATATTCCGACGCAATTTTTCCATTCTATGTTTAGCTCATTCATAAAATCATTTAAGATAGCAAATAATGCGAGTACTGTTGCTTTGAGTTCTATTGGTTTGCAGAAATGTAATTCTTTTACTACTGACAAATCATCACAAAATCTAACATAGGCAATGAAATGAGCATCTTTATTACTATCTGTTGCCTCATCGAGTTGTATAGAAAAAAAAATTATCACGTAACTTCGACAAAAGTTGACACTTTACATATTCAGCTATATCAGCAATTGGACGGCCAACAGTATCATGTGAAAGAGGTATAGAATGCAATTGTTTTGCAAAATTATCTACAAACATAATTTCTACAATCTCAATTGCGGCTGACAAAATAAGCTCTTCACCAATGGTGTGAGGCTTTTTCACATCTGGCTATTTTATCTGAAACTTTGTAAGACGCAATTAAAGCTTTTTCATTCATAGACAAAATTTTTAAACAATTATTTCTGCGTTTCATATGATTTTAATTTTAATTCGCAGAATTCTCTGGGCTTGTTTACGTACTCACTATGATGCGTTTCCAAATGTCGTTTAAGTTTTTTAGGTTGCATGCTGTCTGCCACCAACATTTTTGTTCAAACGATACACTGGGGCCTTTCTTCTTTTACTTCAGTACTAGTGAACCCAAAATTTAAGTATTCTTGAGAATATATCCTTGATTTTATTTTCGGAACCATGTTCATCTGTGTACTTGTTGATGCTTTTCTATCCTCTAATGCTCGCTTACGCCCGCTTAAAAATTTATCCATGATTCTGCATGTCTGCGGCCGTGAATATTTAATACCGTGAATTGTAATTTTACGAAAATATATATAACACACACATTCAGAATAGATTCAATAGCGATTAAGAATCGACTAGAATTAGATTGTCTGGAATTGAAATTGGCGTCATACAACTTGCTCCTTCTCCTTTTGAGAAAACCTTTGTTCGCATCTGCGCACGCTCCTAACTTAACTTTTAAGCTGACCAGACAAATTCCAGACAAATCGAAACTTCTCGCGAAACCGTGAGAATGCCCGACATGGTGGGACGCAAGAGCAATAAAAGGCATAGGATTCTTGTTTTCTCAATACTGAGGATCGGGATTGCAAAATGTCAATAAATTTCCGTATTCTTGGTAATTTGTAAAGTTTAAAATTAAGGTTGAAGTGTAGGTTTAGCTCCAAAATACTCAAAATACATTTTTATTGTATGCATTTTATTGTATGCGGTGTGGAGGGGGGGTGATGAAAATTAAGACTGAAAATTGGGCTACGAATACTAAAAGGTTGAGAAACACTGCCTTATATATTTATTCAATTAATAAATTGCTTCAAAGAGAGAATATTAGTCGATAAATATTATTAGAAACTTGGTCATTTCTTTTAAATAACACTGAAGAAATTAAAATAAGGTTAATAAATGTATAATAATTTTTGTGAAATGCCAGAACTGGATCAGACATTTTTTAAATGACCAGATTATGATACTATAAAAATATTATAACTGTAGTTAAAATAAGTTTAAAAATGCTTTTTCTGAATTCTAAAGTATATTTTGAGAAGGAAAGTGTGTTTATTAAAGATTAGACTATGATAGATTATTTGATCTTTAAAAAATAAAAATAAATCTGTAATTATAATTGAGGAACCTTATTGCAAAAACCAATCTTCTTACGAAATACCACCATCGCATTATTTAAATCAAAACTTAAACTAAATACCAGTTTTAGGATTTTCCTAAATTCAACATGCAAGTGACTACTCTCTTAAATTCTTGATAATGTTGTTGCCGATTGAAAATAGCGCGATATGAATAAGGAGAATAATATTTGAAATATGGTGGTCGAACCCATTTGACTTTTGTGGAAAAATATCAAATGTAGAAGAGATAGAAGGTCATACATGTATTGGTCTCAATTTTTTTTCTCATTTTCCATATTATAATGAAAAATGGATAAATTTCAGAAGAAAAATATTTAAAAAAAATATATTAAGTTTTTACACTCAATTTCCAGCGAAAAATAGCAAATAAAATAATTTTATTACAAGTTCATTGTTCATCGTATCATTTTCTATTACGATATGTCTTACTTAGCGACGATTAAATCTTTTCGATGTTTTACACAGTATGATCTTGGAATATTTATCAAATATGCCAGATTGCCTATCTCTTGCCTGCCTATCATTTTGAAAATATTTTATTTTATTATGATGTCTTTAATCATTTTTCAAAATTGAATGCCGTTATATTTATTAATTTTGGTTTAAATTCATTTCGTGGAATAAATAGCTTTAAATTAAAGTTATTAATTTTACATATAAAAGTATTTCTTATTTTATGGAAAATGCACTACATGTTGAATATTGTAGATATAACTGACTGATCATGAACAACAGTATGGAACAACAAGGCGCTAATCGAAAAACGTTATTTAAGAATAATTTGATTTCTTAGAAATTTAAACGGTAACTTAATGAATGATCTACTTTTAGTATTTAGCATTAATCGTTGCTCAGATGGTGACATTTTATTTCTAATATTCATTTGAGCCATGTTCACCTATTGTGCAGTTTGTAAGTATGTATAATTTAATTCAAACATGAAGTAAATTTTTATTTCTATAAGGAGAATTTATGTTAATCATTTCAGGTGTTGAATTTAGTTATTAAATTATTAACCAAATTATTGGGCAATTTCAAAAATTTATGTAATTCCGTAGTACGGGAAAATGTTAATTATCTCTTGATTAATATCCGTGTTTTCGCTTTAATTCTGTCATGCCGATACATTTTAAGAAAATCTAAAAATGGCCAAATTAAAAGGAAATAAGAAATATAATAACATATAAAGTAAGATAAGATTTATAATTAAAACATTATTGTGATTATTAATAAAGTTTCCCTTATTGAAATTTCTCAATTTAAAAATAATATTTTTTAAAAATGTAAGTTTTTGTTTTAAATTATTTAACATAAAATATTTGAAATCTTTTTTTGAGAGCCTTTATATAATTTTTAAACTAAATCTTAATTTTGTGTTATCGTATACATGTAAAATTTTCTTCCTTGAACTTTGAAATCTCTTAAATTTTATAACACATTTTTATAAAATAATCAGAGGCCTATTTGCACATTTCATTTTTTTGTATTCTTTCTACCATATTCTAAAAGAAAATTTTGATAAGATCGTTTATCATTAAACTACGTGCTTATTACCAAAATCATAAGCATATATTTATTATTTTTCAGAAAACCAGAGAATAAAATAAAGTTAAAATGTAATGTTCATACAATAGGAATGAAGGGAATACCTACTCCTCATAAATCCTTGGAAATCTCGTCCACTAACTATAATAGGGAGAGCATAGAAATTCGTTCAACATAATAGGAAGGAACGCTAATACTCTCAGTAAGTTCGCCTCTTTTCGAAATTGAATCATAATCTCGAATTCAATTAACTTCCGACAGACTGCCCTTTGAGATGGAATACTTACTTCTTATTAGAGAGAGATTTTGTAAAACTTAAGTAGATTCTCCGGGTTCAAGATAAGTTTTGTAAATATCAAATCACAATTTTAAAGCATTGGAAATGCAGGAACATAAAAGTGGCATATATTCATCTTAAAGATAGCCAGCATTTAGCAGGTGGAATGATATTAACAATGAATCGTGAAATGAATTTCGGAACAAATTTTAATGCCTTCCAGCATAAGATAAAAAGTAAAAGAATTAAACATTATTTCGAATAACAGAATGGATATATGCACATGAATATATCTATCATTTACAACAAAGTTATGGTTATATATTGTTTTTGTAATGGATTTTATTTTGCGGAATTTTTAGCTCCTTTAAGTACATCATTGAAATAATGTTCATTTTAAACTCTTATTCTTAAAATTATTCGATATTATTCTTGTATCACAGAATTTCTCTTTTATAGATAAAGAACATTCTCTATTCCCTCAAAATAGAAATTGCAACCAGTGTACTTTAGAGTTTAATAATAAAACAGAGCATTACTTTGTTGATGGATATTAAGGAATTGTAGGTTCTGGAATATTTTAAAACTTTTTACAACCCCCCCCCCCAATAAACTCATCTGAGTGAGGGTCTTTAATAAACAAAGGCTGAGCCACAGGTACTCACTAATTTTGCAGGAAAGTGGGAAGAAAGTTTTCAGCAATATCCATTCATTTTGAACACCTGTCATAGTGTTAAATACTCTTCAAACATTTTCGTATTATTGCATTACATTGGACACTGAAATTGTAATTTTTAATAAAAACGGTGAAAGGTGTATTCAATTCGTCAAACTTTTATTTATCTAAGCTTATAAGCTTTTCAGAATAGTGCGAATAGTATTTTAGAATATTGGCATAATTTTCCCCGTTTTTTATTCTAAAGTAATTCATTTTTTTGTTTACTATTCAATTACTAGCACATTATAACCAGATAAGACTTCTAAAAGAAGCTATCGGTATCTTCATAACATAAATTAACATTACAATGATACAGGAAAATAAAAATCCATTATATAAATAGAAACAATTCTGAATGTATACATATTGCAATCATATAAATTTACAATATAATAAAAATCACAAAAATAACCTTAACAGGAACATCAAAAAGATGAATGAAAAAGTTATTTTATTGAATTTAACTATCCAAATTTTCAGGAAATCTCGTTTTCCACACAAATTTTGCATGGAGGATCAAATCTATGTTCAGGATCCAATATTCTTAGAGCGGGAGACTGTATAACAGAAAAATGATATTCTTTATATAATTCTTGAAAGCTGAAAATAAAGACTTCATTAAAAGTCTATTAGTACAACTATTGTTGTTGACATCGCATAATGCAAAAACAGCTATGACTGTCCCAGTATTTTAATAAAAAATAAAGAATTTGAAAGAAGACTGCAAATATAATTTTTGTTAGCTACTATGTTTTCTATTGGTTCCTACATACTGGATTTTCTTGGATTCCAACGGCATTGGTTTTCTTCAACGCCAACGGATCTAACACAATCTTGGAAATGCTATTAAGGTAACCACTCCGAAAATATATTCGCAATAACAATACATAGTCTTCACATATTCGATTTGATTTGTGGAGCTAAACGATGTCATCTAATTAGCCGACTCACCTTTCTTATCTTACATAGAAAAAAAAAATCTTTGTCTAAAGTGTATTTAGTTGTTAAAAATAGTCATATGTACTGACACACACACACACAATAAACATTAATGATAATAACATTTTTAAGTTTTGAATTTTTAAATATACCTGTTATCTAATATTTTTATGGTTTTATTTTTATTTAAAATTTTGAACAAATATTGCCTTTACTCATTTTTTAAATTAAATTATTTCACAGTTATCGTTATTAATATGTCCACATTCATATACCTGATAAAAACAATGGGTAAAACTACATTCATGATTCATTATGACAAACTTTGATCCCACAAAAGCAAAGATTTTCTTTCGCGACATGAAAAGAACACCATAATGATATCAAAACGCTTGCGAAAAAGAGTTGTCTTTAAAAAAAAAATGCACTCCCGAAGCCCAAACAGAGAAACGGAAAAAAGTAGACTCCTCTCTGAAAGCCAGTTGTATAGCAAGAAGTGGACAAACCTTAAATCCCGACTGGGTACGGTGATTAATAATGGGTTTTATCTGCCATTACCGTTGACTATGTATTTATCATAGGTTCCTAGAAGCATATATTTTCTTCCAATTTATCCTACCGGTTGTATCTAAATTGATTATTATTTTTTAATCTGAATATCAATTTCTGTAAAATAATGATTTGGGTTTGTGTAGTGGTTGTAAAATTGTTTTAAACATAACAAAATATATCAAATCTTTAAATTCCTGAAATGTTTACAATCTGACTTACATTATTTTTTACTGCTAGTAATGCAAACATAAAATAATAGTCATAATTTATATTTATATTACTTGGTGAAAGAGAAGAAAAACAATAAAAAAGGTATTATCAGAAGAGGGAATAACAAATTATAAGTATTTTTTTTAAAAGTATTAATTATTAACAAAATTTGTATTTGATTTTAACTAATTTAAATATTTCTTATCCCTGATTATTTTTTTTCCAATTTACTAATTTTGTAGTTGCATTTTTATTTCTACTTTTACTGCAATTTTTTCATTTTTTTTTTGAATAATCTGTTTATCAGGAAAATCAACTGTTTGTAAAATATGTGATAATTCTGGATGATTGCATTCTAAATTAAGATGAAATTGGGTATTTTTGTGCAGATATTTTCCTTCCCATTTGGAGAAACCACATTGTAAGTGCATTTTTGTTTTTAAGTATAGTAAATTTAAAATCTATGTTTTTGGAAAGGGAATACACCTTTATATACCACCATTACTAATTTTTGCTTATTAGCTTATTCTTGTCAATTCTTTTTAGTTACCTTTTTTTATATTTATAGATAGTAACTAAAAAACTATCTTATTTGTTCCACATTTATATATTTTTTCTTGAGATAAATAATAGTATGACAATTGAGTTAAAAACCTATTAGATAAAATAAATTTTATGTAAATAATGGATTTATTAAGTTTTTCAAATGTGGGCACAATTGAATATTTATGAAATTATTTTCACATGCAGCCACTTTCTAAAATTTTAAACTAGTATAAAAAGAAAATTGTATTTTTGGGACAGCAAACTGATGTACTGCAGTTATAATTCAGTGGTTTTATAGGAATGTTCCAGTAGCCTAATTGCGTTTTAAGTATTCAATAACTTTCAGAATATTTCAAAACATGCATTTTCTGCATTTTCAGAATATATCAAAACATGCATTTTCAGAATATTTCAAAACATGCATGATTCTGCTCATAATAACCTGTTTATTTGTAAAATACACAATTGTAACTTTGTAAAGCTAGTATCATAATGCATTTAGTCATTCTTTTAATCTAACTTAAATACTTGTTTATATGTCTGTACTTCCATTTCATGTGAATCTGCACTTTACTTCCTATTCTTCTCATTTCATTTTTTTAAATACAGAATAAGATGTATCGTATACCAACAATTCAAAGACTTAATACAGAAAAATATATTTTTGAAAATTTCATAAATGGGGATTTCTAAAATTACTGGTGTTTTAAAATTAGTGAAATAATTCATGAAAAAAACATTGGCCACGGTAAATCCAAACATAATTTATTGCAATATCTATACTAATATATAAATGTGAAAGTTTGGATGGATGGATGTTTGTTACTTAATCACACCAGAATGGCTAAACAGAATTGGATGAAATTTTGCGTGATGATAGAGGATAGTCAGGAACAGAACGTAGGCTATTTTTTTCTGTTAATTGAGTGATTATTTTTTATTCATTAAAAACTAACTTTCACTCCAAAAAGGTGAGGCCAAATCATGTCAAAGACGAGTAAGGTTCCAGGTTTTTTTTCCAACAAAATTGAGGTTAGGCTTAGGAGAATTTTGGCCGATTATTTCAAATTATTCTATTTATTGTATTTGTGTTTGATGTACTTAAAATCAAATGTTGTAAATGCATCTATCTTTCGGATTCATTCTGAAGTACTTTTAAATTAAAAGATAAGAGAATAAAGTAAATGAAAAATTTCTAATCTGCATTTCGCAACCCCAACTGGCGTGAGAAAGTCAGTCATGTGCGCTACGCCAACTGCTGTTATAAGTTCGCTCGTGATTGTAGATAATTGTGTTTTCATTTAAATTAAAGGTTTAAAAATAATGCGTCTAATACTGTTGTAGCTATCTCCATCCCGATCAATAGATAAAATTGACTTGACCGGACATGATTAGCTGTTATGTTTTATTTTGATTATACAATGTAAATAAATTGTTTTTACGTTAGTTGTGTGTTTTGTTATCAAATTGTATTTATGTTATATGTTTTTCGTATATGCTTATACTTTTAAATGTATCGTTTTTAAGAGGTTTATAATTGTGTATTTCTCATTACTTGGCCGTGTTTCGCACATATACACAAAAATTTCCATGCGAACAAAGTCGCGGGTAATAGCAAGTTGTTTTATTAATTCTAAGTTTTACTATAACGTTAAATCTTGATTTATTTTTTAAAATGATGATTAGCGTATGGTAATGTAATAATTGTTCTGAATAATCCAAAAGAAGATTTTAAGTGAATTAGCTTTATTTTATAAGATAGAATAATTCATAAAACTAATGAAGTTACAACTTATAATTCATTCTTTCATAGAATTAAGAGCATATGCGTGTTTAATGTGGCATTGTTTATACACTATACTCTTAGATAATAGATTTCTGACTCATATGTAGATCGTATGCATTAGTGAAGAGAAGCAAATGTGTATAATTTTGAGAGCAATATTCTCTATAAGATATAATAATGACGCTTGCCATATTGGAAATCAGAATTTATATTATTGCATACTCTATTCAGAACATAATAAATAAAATTATAATAATAATATCAAAGACCCAAATCAAAGCAATTTATAACAGAAATTTGGATGCCATTGCAAAATATACAATAATTGAGTTGAAAAAGAGCAGCTTAGTTTTGCTTCATTAGAAAGACATCGGAACATTGGTTTTCTAAGACAAAAAACGAATTCCTGAACAAAATATGTAGACTCAAACTCAATCGATTTTAGCTATAATTTACCACGCTAAGTCTTAGAACGAAACCGATAAAAAAAATTCAGCACATCTTAGAAAACAAAAGAATGTATAATTAAGTTCTCCAAGTGACGAAACTCTATTAAAAGAGTCAAGCCTGGAAGTAAAAAGTTAAATTTTCGTGATCAAATTTGGTGAGCCAAGCCTTAATTAAAAGTTTTGACATTGATCTTAATTTTCACTTGATGAAGGACCATTATTTCTGAGAGCTTCAAAAGCCTTTTTAGACATTGACGTAAATGTAAGTTGAGCAGTCAAGGAAATCAATTTAAACTCACTTTCCAACAATGAAACTTTGAGAGGAAAGTCGAGGGATAAAATTGTGTAACTACCTTAGAGCATAAGAATAAGTTCCCTAAAATAGAAAAACTTTAAGAAATTTAACGTAATAAAGAATATAAGTCTCATAATTCCCTAGAGGTAACAAAAATTTATTATTTCTATGTTTGTTTAGCACTGATGTATTGTATACTTTTTAAAAATAAACTTTATAACTAATTGTGGCAGATTAGTTATTAAGTTCAGATTAGATTAAGTTCAGATATTAAAAATAAACAGTGCCAAATAAATATTATTTGAAATTATACAAATAAAAAATAATTCTTAAAATTAATAAATGTAAAATGCTGATTCATTGGCATTAAATTTTTTCACTGTGTATATTTTTCATATTAAATTGATTACAGTCCCTGATAATGATTAAAAATAACTGAAAATGTTAGGGAAATGGCAGAGGAATTGAAACAACAGAAATATTGGTCACCCTGAAAGAATAGGTTATATTCATGCCGCATGCCATGACCCTGTTTTTTACCACTTCAAGAAATTTTACTTTCGGCATGTTTATAATCATAAGGAATTGTCTATGGAAACTGAGGTTCGGTTCTTCCAAAACTACAGTCTCGCTGGAATTTTTATGCTTTATCTTAAAACTGAAGAAAAAAAAATTATGATATAATTTTGTTCTTCATTTTCATTAAAGTTTTTAATATGTAATCTGACACTAAGCTATATTTTAATTTATTATGAAATTAATATCACATGTTAAAACAACAAATTACTTTTTTGTCAGTGTTAAAATTATTTAAAAAATTACTTTTTTGGATATTAATTACAATTAAACTTGGCACCAGCAAGATTTTCATTTCGTCTTTCACTGTTGTATAGACAACTGTGTAGTAGACTGGTTTAATTAAATTCAAATTTTAAATTTGATCGAGACACAAGGTTAATTTTTTAAAAATATTCTATTCCGTGTTGAGAACTTAGTAAGTTATCAACACAGAATACAGGTCTAAAAAGTTTATAAAATTGGCACTCAATTTAAACATCAAAGCCAGCTAGTCTTGCATAAAGTATCACGTCAAGTTCATATTGAAATACCGTTTTTTAGGCAACACGGGTCTATTTTGGGACGGACCTGATAATTCTGAACTCTGGTCAGATGTTGAGGGCACATGAGCTGGTACTTTATCTCCGAAATACACACCATACTGGCGTAGAACGTTGGAAATTGTTACACGGAACTCAAATTTTAAATAAGAAAAAAAAATTCTTTAGAGTTTCGCACTGAATGTCTTTAATTTTAATATGCTTAATTTGTATCACTGAAACAATAAGAGAAAATTTCATTCTTTTAAAGTACACTCCGCCAACTTTTGTTCTTCTATAACAAGTGATCCGTCCATATTTTGCATAATTTTAAAATTTTGGTTATATCAAATTTAAAATGATGATTTTATATATCGTTTTGAATAATATTCTAACAATGCAACTGCCTCAATATATTTTCATTAATATATTCTACT
Source organism: Argiope trifasciata (assembly GCA_026543055.1). Classification (NCBI taxonomy): domain Eukaryota; kingdom Metazoa; phylum Arthropoda; class Arachnida; order Araneae; family Araneidae; genus Argiope; species Argiope trifasciata. The sequence goes on from JAPMOQ010056242.1 coordinate 46,285, forward strand.
CAAATAACTGAAAATATAACCTTTTGACTAGAATTCCTAGTGGATACGATTACTAAACCAGTCTCTGGTTCAGTGCCGAATATCGAGAAAAAAAATTAGTCATATATTTAAAAAAAATAAGCCAACAAAGAAAAAAAAATATTTTAGTATTTTTTTATTTAATAATTACAATTAATATAAATATGTATATGCATATGAAACAATCGCAATATTAAGTGGCCAAGTAGAAAGCGAATTTCGTTTCAATTTTCCATTCTATATATAGGGTTGGACTATTAAATTTGTTTGTTACTATTTATTCGCTTTCTTTCTTTTTTTTAATGAAGCTGATGATGGTCTACAATTTCTTATTCTATCCATTTCTTCTAATGCTCCATTTTTGCTCGTTTCCTATTTTTTGATTTTCGCAAGAATTGTACTCGCATTCTTCGTCTTCACATAAAAAAAAGAATTGCATTTTATCGATCGATGTTGACTTTGATTTTCATTAGACACTGTTAAAACTCTATTTGAACTATTACAATTAATTAAATTTAATGAATGAATTAATATTTGAAAAAACTGTATTAACATAACGTGTCATTCACTACAAGTTTAAAATATATCTGAACTGGAGTGGATGAATAAAAAGTATTATATTAACGACTGAAAATTTGAACAAGATATATAAATAAATAAATAAAGGAATAGTTTGAACTAATTAAAGGAATTAAATAAAATGTAAATTTTTCTATGAAGCTAGCTTTTTTCGAACTGGAATGGATAAATGAATGTTACTATTTTTAAATCTTGAATCGATGGCTAAAGAAATGAGTTTACATTCGAATGCTAAAGAAATAAGTTTTGCAAAACTCTGTCTTTTCATTTTTTTTTTACTCTATCGTAGTCGAGAATATCCTTTATTTTCTTTTTTCAGTATCCAGTTATGGAAATGTTTAATCTCAAATGAGATTCATATATGATTCCTGACATGTGATTCTTCAAAAGACGGACGAACACTTTACTATTCAAGATCTGACAAAATTTAGACTGCGAGAAATTTCCTAAATATTTTTTATAGCTTACGAATCTTCGAATTTTTGCATTAAAACGAGCTTCTGTTTGTCCCGTTTGTTGTGGAGAATAAATTTTTTGTCTGGAAAAATGGATAAAAAATTCGTTCTGAAAATATTTTCTTATTAATACTACTATACTTTGCGATTTATCCTTTTTTAGAACAGAATATTATGTAATTTCTGAGAATATAACTACAATCCTTAAGCAGAAAGTGAACTTCGAAATAAGCAAAAATGAAAGCGTGGAATTTTATTTTTATCCTTTCATCATCAAAATATGTGCATACATTTAATTAAAATAGTGTTGCACAATGTATTATTCCATAAAATAAATATTTGTAGGGACAAGAGGAATAAAAGTATGTTTATATGACATTTTCTCAAAATGTAATTGTCATAGATTTAATTACCTTTGAAATTTTCTAGGTGTATGTGAAGAAATTAAATGAAATTGATAATAAAGATTTCGATCAAACATTTAAAGAAAAAGGGGAATGCTTTTCATGTTTCGAGAGTTTATAGCTAATTAAAAACCAATTTTAATAATGAAAAACATAAAAATCCCTTGAAAATTTAGTAAGTGGTCATAATCATATTTCTAAAATATTAGCATTTAATTGAAATTATAAATTTATAATTAGGTTTGTTCCTAACAAATTTGCAATAGGAAATAAGAAAAAATTTATTATATTTTTCAATAAGCTTTTTATATTTATAGTATTTTCTATTGTAATTGAAAATACTTCTAAAAACCATAGTTTAAAATAGTTTTAAAAAAATCTAATTTTTCAATATTTTTCCTCCGAACATACTAGGATACCTTAAAAATAACCATTTTAACAATAATACATGTAAATTAGCTCCTGTTTTTAAATATACATTATTTTCATGTATTATTTTAGTAAAAAGTATTTTTATTCTTACCCTAAACTTTATGATGATCACCATCATTATATTATGAAGATGCATTAAAGGATTCTTTTTTCAAATATTATTGCGTCTTACACTATTAGAGAATAATGCAAATTAAATAAGGGATATTACATAAAAAGCAGAAATTAATTTAAATTGCAGTCCAAGTGGAAAGACAACAGATTTCGCATCGTGTTTTGATAGAAAGGTATTGATTACAATTTTAATGGTAAATTCAATTGTAAAATTAGTAAATTGTATATAAGTAAAAAAGTAAATTAGATGAGAATTTGTAGATTAAGGTTCTACTACGTTCGAAGGAAAATTTTTGAAAAATTTGATTTTTCAAAAATTATGAAGGATTTTTAGTTGTATGATCTATTATAAAAACTATAAATACAAAAAAAAAAAGATTGCACGAAAATATATATTTTAAGAAATAGGAAAATGCGTAGTAAATTTTAATGAAATTAAATCAAAATGGTTGACACTCTACACACAATTATAATGAAGCAAGCCCATTTTTCTTAGTACACAAGTCATAAAATGTGAAGATGAATGAAATGAACCAAAATCTAGGAAAACATTTGAATGGCAGCGAAATTAAGGGTAAAAATATACGTATATATACATTTTTTCCCTAAATTCACAACTTAATTTTTCTGAAGACTCCTATAAATGAAAAAGTATTTCATCAACACTAAAACTTTTGGTTCGTTTCATTGCCCAAATTATTTAAAACTCATGCTGAAATTTTTATGTCAATATTAGTATTTAAGATACCATGTTAGCGGTGGAGAATTTTTATGAAAATGAAAGTTTTGAGAAAATATAAGTGAAAGGGAAATTTTAGTTGAAAAATATGTGACCCTGGATGATAGGTCAGGCCTTCCCTTTTCTAAAAAAAATAAATTGTTTTGAAATGAGGAAACCCTGAACTACAAGACATAACAATTTTTAAAAAATTCTCCAATTTCTCAGTGGACAACCTATGTTTTCAACGTAGTCGGATACCTTAACTTCAATCATTAAGAATTATTGTAAACAATCTTTACTTAACTTCCTCAAACATTAATTATTTTAAATGAAATAACTGATTCCAAGCATTATTGAGAATAAACTACCCATATTTAAGATTAAAAATTAAATAATATACTTTTACTTTTGAAAATGAAACAAATGAAGAGAATGATTAAACATTGATTTCGGGATATCTGAAAAAGGAATGAGATAACAATATCGGCCAATAATTGATAGTTATATTAGCTATAGGATAGCCTGGTTGGTAGGGCGTTGGACTCGGATCCCTTAGGTTGTGTCTAGCTTGCGTATAAATCTGTCGTGTCTCAAAGTCCTCCATGTATAGAGTAATACCACAGGGGATAGTAGTTCAAAAGTTATTGCTCTCCAATTCAGTTCTAAATTACCATCTGTGGATTAGTGAATGAAAGGTAAGAATGAAGTCCACCCCATAAAAAAATGTTGTGCGTGAACAATTAACTCTACTCTTGGCCCTAGGAACTAGCCTGAAAACACAAGATAAGCAAAACGAGATTAAATCATAATAATTTGTTAATCAGCAGGCTTGTCAATGACAAGTGTCATTAGAAACAACAACAGCAACATAAAAGTTTATTAACACTTTTGAAATTTTAATGATAGGAATGAACTTGAAAACATAATTTGTAAAATTTCAGATAAACGTTCGATAATTTCAGTTGAAAATCTTCTTAAAACTTATTGTTAATATAATTGAATGATAATACGATAGCACTATTATCACATTAGAGTCAAGAGCAAGTTCCATGATGTTAGAATTATTTAATGCAAAATGAAATACCAAAATGAAAATAACATTTTAATCGTGATTAAATCATGTTTGTTTAAAGACAGTATGGAATAAATAAGGAATAATTGTGTCGATCGGCTTACAATAAAAAAGACTGGTGGTGTGTCGTTTCACATTATTTTATTTAAATCTGAAATTAAAAATTATTTAAAAAGTATACACGATATAGGTCTAATTCTATTAAATGAAAAACTCTTAAAAATGTTCAATAAATTGGTCATAAAGAGAATTTGAGGTGACCTTTATACTTACTCAATATTTATAGCGCATGATATTTTCAAAGCCTGCCAAAAGCAATTATTTAGCAAGAGCTAAAAATTAAATAAATTTTGTTGAGATCAGTTTTGTTTCTCTCCAGTTTTCAAAATTTTTTCAGACCGATGATCAAAAATTCTTAGATCTGAAATTTTACAGTGCTTGACTCTTCCATTAAATTATATCCTTGTTATACTTATTTATTTCAAAATATTTTATTTGTTCATTTTTATTTTCATATATTATTTATTTCATTTTGAAATTTATAATAAATTTCAATTTAATTATCTTAATTAAAACACTATATTCTTCTATTTTTATTAGTTTACTTTTAACTTAAGACTTAGTACTTTTAATTTTCCAAAGATATGTCTAAATTTTTCGCAATTTATTTAAATTTCACGTTCTTTTATTTGTTTTTTGATGTCATTATGTTATAAGTATATTTCATGCTTTATATTATTTGTGAATCTTCTCCTCCAACATTCATATGCCGTACTGCCTCTTTATTCACAAAACGGAACTAATGAGACTAAAATAAACACATAAAATATTTTCGTACAGGTGAAGATAGCGTAGATAACCGTATGTTGAGTGAAGTCCAAGATAACACTCGCTACTCCCAACTCGACTTTATTCAATGAACTGAATCTTACAACCGCTTTTATACATAAGACGAAATGACACGAATCTTCCAGATTTTGAAAAACACGGAAATAATTACAACCTGTAATCAGAGAATCAGATTTTGCAAACTGTTGCTATGAGTTAGTAGCATTCTATAGTTGAACCATTAAGTCCAACACTCCTCTTTCTCTAAACTTCCACACCAGTGCGAGGATGTTTTAGCCCCAATAGATTTCACGTACACCAAACCTACTTGCATGACAGTTCTTCTGCGGAATCGAGTCTCGAACCTGAAGTGTACCAAAACTTTACCACCAGGCCACTGCGACACCATAGCGAAGTCTGAATATAATAATTCTATTCAAAGAAAAGTAAGAACAAATTTGCTAAGAAATAATGAATTGAATATGTTAAAATGCCTTGTTAATCTATTGGAATATTCTTATGGAATTATTGCTTTCATAAACATAGATACTGTCAACATTTTCGCGTTTTCATAAAAATTCAATAAAAATTGTATTTTTCAGCTTTTGTTTCTGTACAATTATTGTTATCAACAATATTGAAATAGTATTATAGGACTATGTCTTTTGAACTAACCCCTTAACCTTCACCCCACATTCATAAATTGACATCAAAATGTTGTAAATCCCTTTAATTTGAAACAAAAACTAAGAATATTCCATTCATAGATTTTATTTTAATTTAATCCAAAAGACAGTAGAGACGGCGGTAAACTGACATATAATTAAATCATGAAAATCACAACCTCACACACGAAAGGGTTAAATTGTATTGCCAAAAGAAATTACTTTTCAAAATATATGTTTTTTGAAGACATAATTCCCAAAAAAACCTTTTGAAATTACTTAAAAGAATGTTTCCACAGACATTTGGTCTAAGAATGTATGAATAACAAAGAAGAAAATGATTCAATAACAAGAATAATATGAGATGAAAAATAAAATAGAAAATGAAACTGGCTGTGTTAATAACGACTCATACGTTTAAAGAAAAGTCAATGAAATTGTTGCTGCGAAATCGACACATTATTTTAGACTTCAGCCACAGATCTACACTTATTAACATCTACTTTTTTTGTTCTTTATATCTTGATGTGGTACATTATAATTAATTATAAGGTTTTTATCACATAAAAATAAATTGAATTTCTGAACAAAAGTATTTCATTATTTATGATCAGTATTAGTCCTCTTTCTTTGAAATGCTGCAGGCTTTAATTTAAACTTTTATTCCAGCTATTCTATTGGCGCCATCGAAAGGAATTAACTACACTTACATTAAAAAACATCTGCGAGATGAATTTAAAAATGCTTACATTGCTTTAGCTTATGAATTTTGGTAGACTCCAGTTTGTTATTTTATATTATACCAGATGCCTGCTTTCAAAATCCAAACGATTTAAAAATACGGGGAGGAGAAATCGTTTGAGTTGCAATAAGGGTGGGAAAGTAATCGTTTGACTTCTTTGAAACAGCATTGTTGTGTCTAATTCTGATCAGCTTTGTGCTCAATTTCGTCAAAAGGGATTCTCTAAACTATTTTTTGCTACTAATTTTATGTACTTATTTTTGCTTTAATTGGTGTTAATTATTATGTATTTTTTCCCTCACCATGGTGGTTAAAACTTCTATTACTTTTAGATAATTATCTTGATTAACTTATCTTTTTAATTAGGAAGAGGGATTTAATGTATAGAAATCTTTTGCTCCAAGATATACAATAAAAAGATTTCATAACTATGATATTGCATTTTTAATCTTTGAATATTTAAATGAATCCCAAATATAGTTATTGTTAAGAAAACAATTTTAGAGCGTTTAAATTTTTTTTTAAAATGTAGTATATATTCTGATGTATTCTGATGATGATTAGGTGTGTGTCCAAAGTGACGTTACACCGGTGAAAAGCGTATAATTACAATTAAAAAATATTATTTAAATAGCTATCAAACGACTCGCTATTCAAACATAACTTTCCCATGCACATGTACAAGATGCAAAAGAAGCTAAAGGCAACGAAAAACATGTATATGATTGCATTTTTTCCCTCTATTTGAATTGATAACAAAACTTGCTGAAATATCAAAGATTAGAAGTGATAATTCTGTTCACAGACATAATTTTATTATATATATTTTTTTGAAAAATGATATAGTTGAGTTTTAAATATTAAACAGCATTTTAGAAAGATCGGAATACTAATCATTTTCTAAATCGCATATTTTCTGTTATGCATCTCATATTAAAGAACAACATTGCATACGAGTTAAGTCTTCTCTATGTCTGAATATTTTCAATTTGAAAATAACAACGATAGATATTATTTATCAAAAAAAAATTGCTTTTATTAAATCTTTCCGACTTAGGATTATTTTATTATCAAATTCAAAAATTAAAAAAAAACTTTTTCACAAATATTAAATAAAATTCAAAACCAGATAAATTTTAACGTTGATACAATAGATTTGAAACTACATTCTGAATTAGCAAAATATTTTTAAGAAATAAAATTAAATTGCTAAACAATGATTTTCTTCCGGATCAGATTCATCTTTTTAAACTTCAAATTATCATCATATTTTGAAGATACAATTAAATATCGTGGAGCAAATACGTCATTTGTTAAATATGCCCTGTTAAACAGATTTAGAATTCTTCTATTGCATTACTCATTCCGCTTGGATAGAACTCGTAACCAAAGAGATTTGGGAATGAGATATGCAATAGCTTCTGGTTGTCAGAACCACTGAGCATCCGAGGACAGAAATCTAACATTATTTCATATGAAGATGACGCTCGCACATTCGTTTGCACAACCCCTTTTTACATGCGTGTTCATTCGACACCTCACAGATAGAACACAGGGGGGAGAATAGCCAGGCACGAACCAGGATTCGGACAACAAAAGTGTCTGGCAATATATTTTTTAATAACAATTTTTTCCAAAAATTTCTTAAATCTTTTTTCTTGTTTTATTTTAAATGTCAGAATTAAATTCCAATCTAGATTGAAAAATAGTTGTAAAGTTATATTAAATTTGGTTTGGGAAAGGGAAAAATATTGAAATAAGCTGCATATTTCTGAATAGTTATTTATAGGTTTAGATGCATTTTTAGCTAACGAAATAAAGCAACATCAGAAAGAACAGCTGCTCCATCTAGAATACAACTTAAGAGTTGGAAGCATTAAAGTTTATTAGTTACTAGCCGCCTTTAACGACCAGCTGGTTCGCCATGAGTAATGCGTTCTAAAATTTCCAATTAAATCCCATATTCATTAGCCAAAATTTAAGAAATAGTTAAAGTTAAAAGATTCAGTTATTAGTAGTTAAAGAGTCGGTAACTTTATTCGGAAAAATTTTTTGAGTTTAATGCTCTAATAATTTATCGATTATTCTTCCAAAATATTAAAAATGTTTTTTTCGGTGATATTGCCAAAATGTTAAAATGTTTTTTAAAGAAAGCGAAAAAGGGAAAAAATTATTGAATTAATGATACAGATAATGCAAACGATTATAGAAATATGCCATTAAGTCGGGATTTCAATGCATATCCTGTCTAAATTCAATCAGTAATAAAATAATCTGTAAATAAAGATAATTTATGGAATTAATGATATAAATATTGCAAACGATTTCTTAGAACCCTTTGCCTTGCATTTATTTTTTTTAGAAGATATCACACTTTATATTTATGTTATTTTATCCAGTCACGTGCTGAAAGTTGTATTTCTTTAGATTTGATTTGCGATGATAGTTGTTGCTTTTTAATTTGAACTTCCGGCATTCTTTCATTTTATCCAGTCACGTGATAAAAACATAGTTAAAATATGTCTTTAAAAATAGAAGCTTGCGTTATAAATTTAAAAAACTGATACCGTTAGAAAGCTAATTTGTTTATCTTTAAATTGATATAAAAATCATGTTTGTGCAATAATATTTTCGGAAGCTATAGTGGAAAAACGTCGAAATTTTGCTTAAATTTTAATTAATTCAAATTCTAATTAAAAATTCAATAAAAGGGCTCCGAGGTGCACATTCCCGACCTCCAAGGTATACATGTACCAAATTTGGTAGCTGTAGGTCAAACGGTCTGGCCTGTAGAGCGCCAACACACACACACACGCACACACACACACACATTGAGCTTTATTATAAGTATAGATGTACACTTCCCTTATTAAGAGTTAATATATCCTTTATACTGAGGCTACCTCGGGACGGACTTCGTAGGTTTGAACAACTTACGGTGGTTAGATGACACAGAAAGCTGACACACCCCTCTCCACACACCATCCCTGTGGGAACACGTCTGGCCCCGACGGATTCAACGCTTACACGATAATTCATATGTAGAACCTGATCTCGAACTCAAAACCCACCATTACCTAAGAGGAAACAGTGCTTCTAAATCACCGCTTCCCTATAAAAAACTGATTATATTGCTTTTTTTTCCTGAAATTTTATGCATTCAATTTGCAATGTATGAGGATTAAAAAAATGTCAATATCGTTAAAAGGCAATGCATAGCTTTTCCATGATTTAAGTCTTTAGTTAGATATTCCGAAACGCCGATTTGATTCTAGAAACGGATATTATTTTGTTGGACTTTTTGCTGATTTTTTTCCGTTTTTTTTAAATAAGGAACAGAGACAATTAACATGGAATAAACATAAAAACATGATTAAAAAAATTCTAGTAACCTAGTGATTGAATAAATATTAAATATAATTGGATTCCAACATTTAAAGTTAATTTAAAGTAAGGTGAAATATTTTTTCTCTCTTCAAATATAAGAATTTAAGAGAAGTGGGCGTATCCCGGTAATGGTAAAAAATATTCTTGTATCGTCTTCTCCATCAAAATAGCCGGAACCAGGGGGTTTCATGTTGGCTGCTCGCTACCCAACGGTTTTTCTGCGGGAAGGAGTCTCGAACCTTAAATCCACCTGTTCCAAAGCCGAAACATCAATATAAAACCAATGTGCCCTTTCTTTTCTTTGGATATAAAATTAAGAGAGCTTGAGTTACTCTTAATTTATGTCCTAATATGAATTGATACGAACATGGCAGTGAATAAAATAAAAGCTTTGCTTTTCCTTTCTCAAGTTTCTTATTCCTTCGATAATTATGTAAAATAATTTTAAAGATCAGCTAAATTTAGCTTCCTGCCAAATGTTCATGTCAATGTCTAAATATTTAGCAGCCAGACTTAAATCTATTAATAGAATCTTTCCTTTTTCTAAAGTGTGTAATAAAGATATAATTCCATTATACAGTAAATTAATAAATTAACAGTAAATTATTCAATTAAAAAGCATTGATTTGGTTATGATTTTTGTACTTTAGATTTAAGAAGCAAATGATTTTGAGAATGGTATTTGATTTTACTTCTAAAGGGTTTAAGAAATTGCCTAAGTGCAGTGTCAGTCAGTTACGTCCCTTATTTGATTATATCACAGAATCACTCTCTGGTATAATATCACAAGGGAATCCTAATTTAGCAAATCAATAATAAGAAGCATTTGACTACCGAACTCAGTAAAAGTCTATACATTAATATATCTTGAATGTCTCAAGCTTTCTGCCTTTCTTATTTAGTACTGAAATCATTATTGCTAATCTGTATCAACTGTATTTAAAAGAACTATTAAGCAATTAAAATAAACTGCATGCACTCCAGTGTTATTATTAAATTATCCTTGGACTATGCTGCAATGCCTTGTTCAATACCGATCAAATAAGAGAGTGGAATTCCTGATAAATAGTTTATTTGCAGCCCTATATATTTACAGAAGAAATTTGTTCTAATCTCGGTTAAATATTCGCTATTTACACAACATTTGTAGGTTGAAGACCTCTCGGGAAAACATTTCAGGAAAATAGCCCTTCCTTAATTTTCAGATAAACACCACAAGATGCTAACAGGATTTATGCTAGAACTGCTTAAAGGGTGGAGCAAATCGAACCGCGTAGTTCAAAAGTTTCTCTCTTTCCTAAAACCAACCTGTTAGATGCAGGCGGCCCCTAGTCTAACGATCTGATGCGAACAATCGGTGATAAGGATATTCACTATCATGAAACCTGGATACGTTTGCAAATGGAAGGCGTGTTTACAGATGGTTGGCAGTTTTCAGGAAATGCCGCTATTCGTAAATGTGACTTACTGTTCTGTTTTTTTTTTAATGAACGTTACTATTCTTAATGCTTTTAAGTGTATGACAGTAAAGATTTCAAAATGGTTGGGAAATGAAAAAAAACTGTTGTAACTATGGATGAAATATTAACCAGGCAAATAAATGAATTAATTGAACTGAGGCCTACCCTTCCTCCATATTATGTCGGATTCTCAGGAATGAGCTGTAATAAGCAAACTATTCATTTTTATTTTGGAGACAGACAATACTTTTAAATTATGTAGCACTACACTTGTTTTTTACTTCCTGTTCATACGAGTTTTTTTAATCATTGCTTGATAAACAATACGCATTTACTTTAGGATAAAAAATTAACACTAAAAACTATTTTTTGGAATAATAAATAATGCTTTATTCAACTAACAATAAATAAATAATTTCTTTTCAGATTACGTAAATAATATAACGTAAGTGTAATTTTTTTACATTACATTTACATTTTTAATTAACACAGTGTAAAATATTTTTTTTAAAAAAGGTTGTATTCCTAACCACAACTTCATAGCAGGTTAATGCTGTATATCAATTTCGTCTAACTTGATTGCATCAAACGTTGCATTCTTCACGTCATTATTTTTTTTCAAGCAAAAACAGATAATAAGGGATTCACATTAGCTGGTATTCTGCAAAAGAATACCAGTTGATGTGTATCTCTTATTATCTACTTTTTCTTGATATTATTTCCCCCTTAATTTCGTATCACGTAATTAAAAGATATTTCCGTTGGTGGGGTTTGGAAATTTAGAGAGGGCGTGCCGGTTCAGGCCGCAGTCAGGCAATTGTCAGCGACTCAAAATTAGGTACTCCGTCTCAAGTTAGAACAAGTATTGATTTAATAAAACAGGAAATAATAGGACTAAACTAAATTAAGCTAAAAATGTAATTAAAAGATAAATAACAGCCTGAAAACATAATACTATTTTGCACTGTACAAACATCATTTTCTAATACTTACTGAGGATCTTTGTAACAAACAAACTCGGATTTTTTTTTCAGAAAACAGACATAAAAAAAACAGTTATTTGAGTAAAACAACATTAAGTTCCAGTTGTTTGTACATTTATGGCTTGTTTCAATGATTTTGAATAATAAAACGATGCCAAAATCATAGCCTGCACTTCTATATCTTTAGAATATAGACTGAATGTATTTTCAAGAGTTTTTGATGAAATACATTCGGGTTGAATGTATCGCTTTAAATTTTGAAACGATACTGGTATTTGAGGTTATTTCTGCTTGATACTCAGATACTCAAATTTGATATGACTAGATTTGAACATACTTTAAAAGACAAATGGCCCAAATTTCCACTTTTATTAAATGAGTATATTTTAATATATGTATGAAATTTTGCTGCAAAATGTATTAAAAATTTATTATAAATATAATTAATCTGTAATCTGTATTATTGGTACAATACCTTATGAGACGTAGAAAGTTTCTAAGCTAGACAATTGATTCTAAAAATGCGAATGATTGAATGTTATCCCTTTGACAATAATTATTTTAATTGGTTTCATTGGTATTATTAAAGTGCATCAAATAATTTCTGAGATTTAGCAAAACTTTTATCTCATATTATTATTACAAACAAACTGTTCTTTTTAACAATGAATTCGCATCATTTTGGTGGCATTGAAAACAATGACATAACCGAATTAATAAAATTTACATTTTTCAATGATTCTTTAGTTTGAATGAAAATTTTAAAAGCTTTGAACACGATTATGAAAGCGCACACACTAAATACATAGCAGGTGGAAATTATATTCGATAACAGCCTTTTCCTCTTCTTACCCTATCTTCATTTGAATTTTAAAGCCATTACATGCGTAATCATAAAGAATCACCCTTCAAAGAACTTTAACATTTGAAACTATGAATAAACAAGATGCGGAGATAACTCTGCACTATGGATTAATGAGGGAGTGGGGACTGTTTTGTCTACGGTGTCCTGTCGCGTCCATCTCCGAAAGGCAGCTGGAGTTTTACATAAAGTATACAATTTCTTACGGGAAAATTCCCGTTCGGCAACGTTTATCCATTCCCAGGCTTTGTTTTTACGCTACAATGATTTAAAAATGGCTAGAAAGAAAAACAGCTGTACTTGCAAAAGATAGCAAAACTATAAAAGGTTCACGCATTCGAAAATTAGCATCTGCTGAGTCTAGACAGTAAATTGTGCTACTACCTTTCAGATACGTTGCTTTGCTTTAGATCCGATTTTTTTTTGCTAATGTGCTGTTCAGAGCGTTGAAAACTAATGTTATCAGATAGTTGCGAACTGTTATATCCTTATCATATGCTATATTATAAGAATAATTTCTTTTTGATTCCATGAGAGTATTATTGCTTATGGTACTTTTTATAGAAAACCCCGATTGCAAGCCACGATTTTAAAATTTTGAAGCATGCAAGAAAATAAATGCATTTGCGGTGGGTGGAATAGGTACTCTTTACTACTATTTTAAGGAATGCATTGAAATCTCGGAGTTCAGAAAAGAAAATCTGAAAATTGAAAATAATGACTTAAGACAAGTACTGATTACTGTACAGTACGGACATTATGTCAAAAATAATAAGTTTTTTACCAACTGTTTGAAAATGTTTAGATTTCTGTTGTTATGAACAAGAATTTGAAAAAATATTTTGAATTGTGAGGGGATTTTTTCCTAGTGATAACTTAGATCTCGTTTTATAAGATGTGAAAGAAGGACAGTAATAGACTCTGTGGTCAATTATCTCGAAGATAATATCAGTTTGACAAATCGGTCTACAGAAGGATGAACGATGGCAAAAATCGCAATCGGCCACAACAAATCCTATTGATACTGCTACTGCGGGATGGTTGGCTGTACGCATGAAGTGTCATCTACATCTCTGGTGCTACTGGTGCTTCACAGCAATTTTCAGAGAAACGACTTCATCTGTTTCTTTCACAGATCGTAATATAGTCTGAATCGTCGAATGTCCATCTTTAATCCTGTAATTCAGTGGTATTTGTCACAACTTAGAGGGCATTGTGACTACGATAGATTTATAAGTGTAGTACCCTCAGTGGTATTATTTCAGCTTAGAGGACTTGGCGATTACGACAAGATTAATACGTGCAGCTGTCAGTTCGCCATATGTGACAAGAGTCTTCGACCAGTGGTCATCGAACTCTCAACCTAAGGGAAGCAAATCCAGTGCCTTACCAACAAAGTTAATGTAAGTACACATTTACTATAAAACTTTTGAATTATAATGTTTTATGTACTTTGGTTAACTCGCAGCGAAAAGTATAAATGCGCAGTTCATTTTCCAGAGCTTTCATTTGTGCTCAAGTTATTCAAGTGAAAAGGTTTTTCGTGATTTATGGCGGCACGACGAGAATTAACAGACTTTGAACGTGGAATGTTAGTTGGAGCTAGACGCATGGGTTATTCCATTGCGGATATCTTTAGTGAATTCAGCATTCCGAGATCCACAGTATTATGAGTGTGCCGAGAATATGAAATTTCAGGCATCACATCCCATCATGGACAGTGCAGTGGGCGACCACCTGCACTTAACGACCGAGACCGCCGACGTCTGTGTAGAATGGTCAATGTTAATAGACAAGCAACACTTCGTCAAATAACTGCAGGAATCAATGTGGGACGTAAGAGGGACGTGTCCGATAGGACTGTGTGGCGAAATTTGTCTTTCTTGGGCTATGACAGCAGAAGACCGACTCGAGTGCTTTTACTGACAGCACGACATCGCCTGCAGCGACTCTCCTGGGCTCGTGAGCATATCAACTGGTCCCTAGGCCAGTGGAAAACCGTGGCAAGGTCAGATGAGTCACGATTTCAGTTGTTACGAGCTGATGGTAGAGTTCGAGTGTGGCGCAGACCCCACGAAGCCATGGACCCGAACTGTCAGCGAGGCACTGTTCAAACTGGTGGTGGCTGCATAATGGTGTGGGTTGTTTTTACATGGCATGGACTCGTTCTTCTGGTGCAATTGAACCGATCATCGACTGGAAATGGTTATGTTCAGCTGCTTGCAGATCACTTGCAGCCATTCATGGACTTCACGTACCCACACAACGATGGGATTTTTATGGATGACAATGCGCCATGCCACCGTGCCAGAACTGTTCGCGATTGGTTTGAAGAACATTCCGGACAATTCCAGCGCATGATCTGGCCACCTAGATCGCCCGATATGAATCCCATCGAGCATTTATGGGACATCATCGAAAGGTCCGTTCGTGCCCAAACTCCTGCACCATCCACACTTTCATAATTATGGACGTCTATACAGGCAGCATGGCTCAATATTCCTGCAGAGGACTTCCAACGACTTGTGGACTCTATGACATGTCGAGTTGTTGCACTTCGCCGTGCAAAAGAGGACCGACACGATATTAACAGTCATCCCATGACTTTTGTCACTTCAGTGTATATAGGGAAGAGCATAATGTTTTCAAATGAAAATGTTGAAATATATTCTATGTAATTTATTTATTAATTATTAAAATCCTTTTTTCGTTGTCCGCAATACTTTCCTTAGATCTCTTTGAATTGTCACGAAAAATAATGAAATACAGAAGAAAATGCTTATCAGCAATTTTATTAACACAAGTTGTTCAATTGACTATCCAGTATTGACCTCTGAATTTATGTGAGGATTTAATTCCACACAAGGGATGGTGGCGTGCTGGAAATTTCGACAATATGTATAGATTTAAACAAAACAGTATATACTACAAAGGTAAAAATGAAAATGAAATTTTTTTAAATACTGTAAATCTTATATAATGCGTTAAAAATGTTCCGGGAATTTACTAGAAAATTTTTAATGAAGTAAATATATTTTTTTTTTCATTTTTGAGTTGATTTTTTTTTTAATTTTACCAAATTTTATATAAAATTCTACCATATGTTATATGAAAATGAATAAATAGCAAACATTTCAGATCAATATCTGCATTATTTAAGGAAAAAATCGTGAGTTATTTATCGATGAAAATGCAAGGAACAGAAAAAAAAAAGTACTTGAAAAGTGTTTTTTCTACAATGTCAAATGGCTTCATAATGATTGATCTTCAAAATGAACAAAGAAGGGTGAAAACTAAGTTTGAAATTTGCATTTTTTCTCAAGTATTAAGATAGATATCATTTTTCGTTTATCGTTACCTTCAAATTCCTACTTTTTCATACTACTCGTGAATCAATGACTAAAATGTGAGAATTGTTTTCTTTTTTACATTTAATTTCCACAGCTTTTTTTTCAGGGGCGGGGGAGTGAGCATCACAATGCTATTCGGATTTACAGTACAAATTTTCGGAAAAGTAACTCTTTTCGGGATTTAATTGATTAAAAAAAGTACTTGTAAGCATTTTTATTCGGGAAAAAGCATAATTCCACCTTGCTTTTTATATTTATCATTAGTTGTTCTTAAAGTTATTCTTTTTCTGATATGATTAACAATCATTAATTTTTCATCATGGCTTATGTATATTATTGATTGGAGTAATTTTCTAAACAGCATTTCTAATTATTTTTGGCATAGGTACCGATCACTAAGTTAATAATATTCCTTTGTTACAATCTGCGATAGTAAGAATGCCCATGCGAAACATTTTTAGTTTATTTTCAAATGAATTCTATAATGAGATCTAGTTGTTTAGCCTTGACGTTACTCTCAATTTTTTTTATTCGTCTGATCATTTCTATATGTTCTAAAATTTTATCTATGCGTCAAATTTTGTTGTTAAATACACATTTTTCTTCATTCTTCTCTTTAGTATATGCTTTAGTCAACTGAATACGAACACATAAGTGAATGAAACGATCTTTATAGAACTATTATTCCAGTGATACATAATGGAATGATTAGTTCATTAATCTGCAATTAAATTCACAAGATTACTGAAAACAATTCGCTGTTTTTTTTTTTACTCAAAAATGGGAGGGTTTCCTGTCTTTCTCCTCAGAAGCTACTGCACCTCTTTTCTACGGTAACGGAAACACGGCATCATCATCAGTAATTTGATATCTAAAACCTAATGTGTGTGTGTGTGTGTGTGTGTGTGTGTGTGTGCGCATGCGTGCGAATGTATTTAGTAATAGCCTATTCATTCAATTTCGAAAGAAAAGATAATTTATATTGAAGTAAAATTATTTGCTAAAAACAATACACATTAATTTATAGAGAAATATAATACCAATTGTATTGAAAACACTATTTACAATATGAAATTGCTTTAATCTGACCACTTTTAAATTTTATACTGCAATTCAGTATTTCAATTTCATCCCAAGTAGTATATTTTAATAGAACTACATTTTAAATTGTATTTTGATATTTACAGCATTTTAAATTACAAACTTAGAAATATTTCTCATGAAATTATAATCATTTTTTATATATATTCATTTCCTAAATGGGAAATTTATGAAACAATAATTGTATTAGTTATAACTGACACTTAAACACATTTTCAAATTGCATATATGGCAATGTGATATGAAGAATTATATTTTATGGTAAATTTGCAATTCCAGTATAATTTGCAAGGTTATATATAGGCCTTGTGAAATTAGTATAGCAAAATATTTAACTAAATTATTAACCATTACAAATAAATAGATTCAACTGATTTTTTTACACCTATAAAGGTGATATTGCTTATTGTACATAAAATTATAGATCATGTATTGTCTTGATCCTGAGTGATCAAATAAGATAGTAGAATTTCAGACAATTTGTTTATTTATTGCCAGATATTACATAAGAAAACTTCTATTCTAGGTTAAAACATTTAGATTTAGACCGTTTGGAATTTGATGATATTTGTATTACAGTCAAAAGTTGAAAGTTTATCGTGTAAAGAGTTCATGAAAGTACTGCTCATCAATTCGGAGAAAGAACTTCACAAAACACTAACAGAGTGTTTGTCAGCATGGCTACTTCCATTCACAGCTACGCTACTTTCGTGAAAGGTAAAATACAGCAATCTAAATGTATCCTACTTTTAAAAAGAAATATCTATCTCTGTCAAATCTCCACCTCTGAATTCCCTCTCATCCATTTCAGTTCTCTATTGCCCAATTGTTGTTCAGAAAAATGCCCTCATTTATGGCTCCAATCTGGCGTGAGAGTATCCATCAATGATGCGCCCTAGTCACTAATTACTCTTGAATATGTGTTAATGATTGCTCTCTCCCAACTGGAAACATTTGGCATCTAGGTGTTTTGACCCTCCTTTCTCTTGAAAGTGCTTAAATTTCACTTTATGGATGAACCTCAAGTGTGGTCTTTCAGCTGAATAATTTATGACCAGATGCGACGACCCCTTAGCAATAAGACGATTCCTCATCTAGCAATCTGAAGGTATTTTACAATGGAGGGTTTTAACAGGTGGTGAACAACTAGTTGGGAATGCCGCTGGTCATGTGTGGGACAGGGTAATGTTACAACCTTAAGAAAAACCTTTAATAAGTAACATGGCATTGGCAAAAAAATAGTTTCGAATTGTTAATTTTTGGCTTTGATCTAGCCTTTTTAATCAAACTATCTTGTTATATTTGGCGATTAATCCATGGTAAGCAGCTAATACGCCTGAAATTAAATTTGATTTCATACATCTGATTTCTCTCTAACTGAATGTCAATTTATGAAAAGGTTTGAAGTATTGATTCAAATTCTGAAAAGAAAATGAATTTTGATGCACAGGCAAAATTTATTTGCTTAGCTTGAAAATTATTTGTAGCTGTATCAACTTGTACTCAGACTGCTTGAAAGGCAATTACCCATGCAATGTTTTAGATGTTATAAAACTTTCTCTTTGTATAATTCATATATGAGAAAGGAAAAAAAAATGGAAATCCTGAATTTTTCAACTTGAACCAATGCAAAAGTCTTTGTATTGATGTTCAGCTAGCGATTTTTTTTCTCCCAGAATTTTAATCTCATTTGTGGGTGTCAGAGATTTTTCCAAAGGTGAATTTAAAAAAATTCTTATTCACCACCCTCAGTCGACTTTATGCATAAGCGACAAACTCGCACTCAAGCTGCATATATTGATGACTTAGTAGAAAATTGCCGTTTCCTCGGCTTGATTGTAACTTTTCTCACTAACATCTAAGAACTTTTCAAACGGCAGACTCTAACATCTAGACTTTCTCTACTACGTGTCGATGGATGGATTCTTTCAAGCACATGGGCAGTTAAACCACCCCGTGGTCCGAAGTAATAAATCTGTCATTGGTCTGCAAAGAACAATTGCCTTGCGGTTTTACTACAATTTCTTTTTACTGGCCTTAGAGCTACATTTTTATGCATTGACATTTTTTCATGTGAAGCGTTTCGTTCATCGATTTTTGGGGGCATTTTTATTACGAAATATTTGAAATTTATTTTATAATATAATTTAGAAAATAGTTTGTTTTAATTTTTATACCATATTTCCAAATCATTTAAAGTACTGAAATAAAAACTTCAATTAATTCTATTTTTTAGAAATGTCTTTGCATTTCGTCTAATTTTCCCAATAGAATATTAATTCCATTTTTTTTTGTAAAAAATAAATACTGCGTCTTATATCAGTATGCAATTTTTAGTATAGTATATGATATATATGATAAACATAGTTATATTACATGGCAATTGTGATTTTTTTACGTAGTCAATGCCATTTAAGAAAAGAAGAAGTAATTTAATACTGAAGCAAAAACATCAGCTGAATTATATATATATATATATTTGGAAACAGCACGTTTTGAAAGACCTTTCGAAAATGATATAATCTTTAAACATTCAAGTAAGAAGCTTTTTTGTTATTACTCTCCTCAGTATTATATATAAACCTTTATGCTCATTCAATTTTTGAATATAAAATATCATTTTGAATATTCAATCAATTCGCAAAAAGACATTTAATTATAATTATTTTTAAAATTCTGATAGTTTCTAAACTTCTACCATTATGGTTTTTACTTAAATCATCGAATAAGAATGTGCGTATGCATTCCAAAAATATCTTTATTTTGTAAGTCATTTTTAATTTTTTTTTAAATTTTTGTCAAATCAAACATTGTGCATGATACATCAAATGTATCACGCATCAAAGCTATTCGAAAAATGAAATATTTTCAAAACTTCATTTAATATTGACATACAAAAAAATGTTCAATGAATTAATCGGGGAAAAACATTCTCGAGCAAATATATTTCACAAACCTTCCTACAGTTTTTAGCTTGACCTTTTGCTTTATTTCACCAAAAATATTACTTTATTGATAGAAAAGTTACTCAACATTTTTCCAAGATAAATTTTTGATTTATTAGTGTTTCATTAATATTATTTTAAGTTTTCTATGGGATTTTTAAGACAAAATATCATTAGAATGAAATAAAATGAATCTTTTAATGAAAGTTCTATATTAAGTTTTCACAACTTTACACATGTATGAATCAAACTTACATTTTTAGAAAATCATTTTCCAATATTTGTTGAAAAATTGGTACAAATATCTACTGAAAAAAATATTCATAAAATAGCATTCGAACAAGGCACTTGGGATTTATTTAACTTATTTCAGAAGAAAGAAACTCAAGATTTTTGAGAATTTTAATGTTATTTGAAAGCAGCAGTTTGTAATCGGCATCAAACATCAGTTTGATGGTAAATAAGACTCTAGAAAAATAAAGCGATTTATCTCCACAGTAACAAAACACTCTATCGATTTTTTGAGAAAATTGCTATTATGAAGAGATCGCAGTCTCAAAGCAATATTATGTTTGCAATAATTTTAGAATTGGTAAGAGCTTCTGATATTTATTTGCAAAATAAACATCATGTCTGTATCCTGATATAATTCTACATTAACAGAAAACTGCAGTGGAAAACTTCTTTTATAAATAACCATAAAATCGTTCAAATTTTGAGATAACAGCAAGTGGAAGTAGAAACTAAAACCATTTCAAAACACAAAATATGTGAAACAACCTATTTAGTGAGTCTTGCCCCAACCTCATATCCTTGAAGAACAGAAGAATATTCAGTGAAAATGTCGCGATTGTCAGAGATAAAGCGGACCTCCCTGTATGCTTCACACAATTCCCACCTTTCATGCCTTTCTTCCCTAAACCAGAAGCAGGTGCCTTATACCGACCCACTCGTTTTAGAAAAATTCCCAAACCGCAAGGCTGGAAGTGAGAGGTTTAAATATTGATCATTGACATATACAGTAAATTACAAAGTCGCTGTAAAAAAAGAGCAAATTATTATGAAATCAATTGAAATTTTCAGACGATTAAACTTCAAAAAATACAAAGTTTAAATTTATATACGGATCTCTACTAACAAATTCCTAGGAGTAAAATATGCTCTTTCCTCTAATTAGGTCAAGTATAAAATTTCAGTTTGTACCTTGAAAATTCCAAAAAAAAAAAATATTTAAAATCAAAGTCGATTTAGGGTCAATCCCAAATTAAAGTGCAAATGTTTAAAACTTCTGTGCAGAAGACACGAAGCAGGAAAGTATCATAAGAAAATAAAGTAGGCTTCATATCTTTTGTTTTAAATACAAATTTTAAGATCTATTCTCCCTGAAACATACTTTAAAATTTTATATCATGAATTACAAAATATAATAACTTAAAAATAGCTTAGTCAATGAGCTTGTAAAAAAGACAACTTAGAATATTTTCATATGCCTCTGATTGATGCGTCCCATAATCTCAACAGACACGTCATTATATTATTTTACTTGTTTTTTTTATCATTTATCAATACCATAGCTTACGTAAGAGTAGCATGCACATGAAAATTTCACACTTCTGCTACACTTTTAGAGTGCAGTCCCAATGTACAAACATTATGTCAAAATACAGCAATGAGAAACTTTTTGAAATTCTAATACTTTCTAATTTATGCGATTGCTATGCTAGTAAAACTGCAAGAAAATTCAGTTTAAATATCCCAATTTCCGACATCCTTCAGGGAGATTTATTTACCATTTAGTAAAAAAAATGAAGTGGCCCAAGTAAGCTTATACTTCACACAACTGATGTAGAAATTGATATTTTCTCTTATCCACTCAGTAGTGCTTGCACTGCTGCTTCGGAAATGAACCCATGATTCTAAATGTTGTGGAGAATATTCAACGGAATAGATGCCATCCTTTTGGCATTCATGGCGTGCAGGTGACAGATGATCAAAGATGATCAAAGTTGTCTAGATTTTGTAATTGGGCTCCTGAGCAGGAAGATATTAATCCCTCTTTCCTGAAAAGCATAATTTAGACAGATGATTGCTGTTTTAAACAAGTCAATGCATAAATCCTCAAAATGAGCACTTTTGGTTAGACGCAAATAAAGTCGTCGTACTTGTTATTCACCATCAGAGGCAATTTTCTATGAATGACCGTTGTAGTATTTTTTAAAAAATAAGACTTGGTTAGACCCTTTATGTATGATGAGAGACATATAAGTTTATGATATTCTGAATGTACTTATTCCTGATTGTTAGAGGGACTTCCTCTAACAATACTTCCATATGTTTTGTTTCAAATGATGGATCTTCAGCTCACCATGCTACAGTTGTGAAACATTGGTTAAATAACGAGTTTCCAAATAAATTGGTTGGCTTGAATGGTTCAGGCGAATTTCTCCTTAGATCACCTGATTTAATGCATATAGTTTTTTGTGGGATCGTTTGCGTTTATTTGCCACCTCCTTTAAATAAAGCAATATTTCTTCAATGCATTTTAGAGGATTGTTGTGACATTACCAAACAAGAACTTGATAGAGTGTGCAGTTGCGTCTTATAACGAATTTAGCTCTGTATTGGCATGGATGGAAATATTTTATACAAGATATGTGATATTTCCCTTAAAATATTATCTCTACAATTTTTTAAATCTTTTAGATCAATTAGCAGTGAAAGTATTTATATATTCAATCATTTCTTTCTTTATTTATTTATTTGTGTACGACCCTAAAAAAAAGAACATCCTTTATTTTTCCTCTTTGCGAACTCGTATCTAGGCACCGAAAAGTGGTTTAATTCTGCATTTATGTAGCTTCATATCTTTGAGACTTTTTGCAATAAAATTCTGAAATGTTGTACATGATATTATTAGAGAAGGGGAAGTATTTAGTCATTGAGAGTTTTTTGTCTTGGATCC
>JAPMOQ010056242.1:79364-98264 GCA_026543055.1 Argiope trifasciata
GGGGGGCGCGAGCATATCCAAGAGAAAATGTTATTTAAAAAAATTGATTAAGTTACTGAAAGGAAAGAACATACATACAAAACAAAATACATTTCGACATATTTAATAATTAACTTATTAAATTAAAACAACTTACTAAATTAAAAACAAATTTAATAATTATTAGTGACTTCCTTGGGCCTGTTTTATAGAGCAAAGTTTTTCGAAGGAGGGTTTCATATTAGAAATAGATACTCTCAGTTCTTTTTCTATAATCAGCTGAGATCTATATTTTGTCTTCAAAGAAGCCACAGCAGAAAATCCAGTTTCGCAAAGGTAAGATGTTGAAAATGGTAGTAGAATACGAAATGCCCTTGTTTTTAGTGCAGAAAATTCATCATCCACTCCTGCCCAAAATTCAAAGAGTGATTTATTACTAAATTGTCTTTTGGTTTCGCCGCTTGCTGTGAAGTCTATGAAGGTTTCTTCCTCTTCAATTGAGAGTCCTTCTGGAGTATTTTGAAATGGATCCCTCACCCACTTGTAACTTGATATCAGTTTGTCGTCAGCAAGAAAGTACTTTTGAAAATTCTTTGCTAGCATTGCTAAATGATTTTCAATGGTTACAAAAATAACTTTTATATGTTGTTCTTCAGCCTTGTAAGTTTTAATACAATCATTCAAATTTGCAAACATTGTTAAGTTTTCTTGCTTTAAATTTCTGCTCCACAATTCCAATTTTCTACAAAAAGCATTAACTTTATCACTCGTATCCAATATATGTGTATTTGCTCCTTGCAGTTGAAGATTCAAGTTATTTAATTTCTCGAATATGTCGACCATGTAGCTCAATTTCATCACAAATAAACTATCGCGAAAATTCTCAGCTTCCGGTCTGTTTTCCTCTTCTAGGAAAACGGCGATTTCTTCTCTTAATTCATAAACACGTTGCAAAAATTTCCCTCGTGATAACCATCTTGCCTCGCAATAAAATAATAACGCTGAATGTACTGCGCCCATGTCTTTACAAAGTGCGGAAAAGATTCTTGATTTCAGGGGTCTCATTTTTATATAATTTACAACGGTTACAACCTTAGTTAACACAATATTCAAACCAGGACTCATTTCTTTGGAAGCCAAAGCTTCTCTGTGGATCATGCAATGTGTCCAGACGCACTGTGGTGACTTTTGTTTCACAAGGGCTTGAATACTTTGGAATCTTCCGGACATAGAACGAGCACCATCGGTGCATATTCCGACACAATTTTTCCATTCTATGTTTGCCTCGTTCATAAAATCATTTAAGATAGCAAATAATGAGAGTGCTGTTGCTTTGAGTTCTATTGGTTTGCAGAAAAGTAATTCTTCTACTACTGACAAATCATCACAAAATCTAACATAGGCAATTAAATGAGCATCTTTATTACTATCTGTTGCCCATCGAATTGCTGATATAGCTGAAAATATAGAGTGTCAGCTTTTGTCGAAGTTACGTGACAAATTGTTTTCAATACAACTCGATGAGGCAACAGTATCATTTGAAAGAGGTATAGACTGCAATTGTTTTGCAAAATTATCTCCAAACATAATTTCTACAATCTCAATTGCGGCTGGCAAAATAAGCTCTTCACCAATGGTGTGAGACTTTTTACATCTGGCTATTTTATATGAAACTTTGTAAGAGGCAATTAAAGCTTTTTCCTTCACAGACAAAGTTTTTTTTAACAATGATTTTTGCTTTTCATATGATTTTAATTTTAATTCGAAGAATTCTCTGGGTTTGTTTACGTACTCACTATGAAGCGTTTCCAAATGTCGTTTAAGTTTATTGGGTTTCATACTGTCTGCCGCCAACATTTTTGAGCAAATGATACACAGGGGCCTTCTTCTTCATTTACTTCAGTACTAGTGAACCCAAAATTTAAGTATTCTTGAGAATATTTCCTTGATTTTATTTTCGGAACCACGCTTGTCTGTTTACTTGTTGATGCTTGTCTATCGTCTAATGCTCGTTTACGTCCGCTTAAAAATCTATCCATGATTCTGCATAAGTCTGCTACCGGTAATATTTAATATGATGAATTGACATTACAGTAAAAGCTCCTTATCCGCGGTTTCACTATTCGCGGATTAAAAAAATACGACCCAATTCCTCTATTCGCGGCTAAAAATTTCTTTATTCGCGGATTTAATGAGTACATACACAATAATAAAAGGATTCAAATAAGTATCTAACTCAATACCCTTGGTAAATACCGTGAAATGGACTAGTAAAAAAAGTAAGATAGATCTTATTACACTTTTGTATAATGCTGCAACGATTAAAAACTTGAGCTAATTATACGAATACAGAATCGATGACTCAATTGAATACAATAATCCACCGGAAACATGAATAAGAAAAATGAATAGACAGGCAATAATAATAATGATGAAAAACTAAAGTCATTTTTTTTTGCTTCTTCATTGGCGCCACTCCCGTCTGGCCAGATGAATCAAAAATATTTTTTAATGTTGCTGTTCCGCTCTACGGTAAAAGGCGCTTTGCGTGTTTTATTTTTTCGTTTTTCACTTTCATTACAAAAATTGTGATCGAGTAACAAGTCTCTTCCGCTCTTTTTCGAATTTATAATGTCTACTAAAAAAATGAGAAACGAGTTTCGACACGAAAAAAATCCGTGTTACCGCTTAAAGTGAAAACAGAAATGCTCGATCGTTTACGCCTTGGAGAGTCATGTGCATCCATATCACGCTCATTCAATGTCAACGAATCGACTGTACGATCGATAAAAAAATCCGAAGATAAAATAAGGTCGTCTGTAGCTTCAACTTCACTTTCTGCGAAAATTGTTCGTGATCCAGCAATAGAAAAAATGGAAATGGCGCTGTCATTATGGATCGAAAACCGCAACCAAAAAAGGGTGCCCCTGAGTGGTCCAATGGTCCGGGAGAAGGCAAAGCGTCTTTACGCTCATTTTAATGAACCTAATGGTATCTGTAGTGGTGAATGTACAGATGGAGGATTTCAAGCATCGGAAGGTTGGTTCAATAAATTTAAGGTAAGACAATCATTGTATAACATTAAAATCGTTGGAGAAGCAGCGCCTGCAGACACTGCTGCAGCAGAACGATATCCAGAAGAATTTGCAAAGCTAGTAGCTGATGGTGGATACAAACCTGAGCAAATATTTAATGCAGACGAAACTGCACTGTTTTGGACGAGAATGCCAAACAAAACATTCATTTCTAAAAGCGAAAAGCCTGTTCCTGAATTTAAGGTAGCAAAGGATAGCATCTAAAATGTTCTAAAGCGTCTGGAGATTGTGTCATTAAGCCACTGATGCTTTACAGATCCCTTAATCCTCGGGCTTTAAAAAATCTAAACAAGGACAACCTGACAGTGTTTTGACGCGCTAATAAGAAAGCGTGGGTTACAAGCGCTATTTTTTGTGACTGGTTCCGGATTTGTTTTGTTTCTGAAGTTGACTATTTAAAAAAACAGAATTTAGACTTTAAAGCAGTTCTAGTTTCGGACAATGCACCAGGTCATCCTCGTGAACTTGAAACTATGCATCCAAATATAAAAGTGACATTTTTACCACCCAACACGACGGCTTTACTTCAACCTATGGACCAGGGAATAATCCAGGTCTTTAAGCTCTATTACATTAGACGAACCTTCAAAATCATATTGGATAGTATGGAATGTAATCCTGATATGAATTTTATGGAATACTGGAAGAAATTTGACACAGCAAAATGCATCGTAAACATAAAAGAATCATTTGAAGAACTGAAGCCACACACATTGAAGTCATGCTGGAAAAAACTGTGGCCTGCTTTGACTGCGAAAAATGAATCTTTGCAAATTCAAACTTTGACTGCAAACATAGCCGAAATCACGAATGGAATAGGACGAGATGTGTTTGAACAGATATAATCAAGTGATATTTAGGAATTGCTTGAATAGCAAGATGAAGATTTGACTGAAACCGACTTGGAGGAAATGTTAAATTGACATCACATTGAAGAAGAGGCTTCCACAAGCACTGGAAACGTGACATTTTATTTGAAAAATCTTACTGAAGGTTTAAGACTGGCAAATGAGCTTTGCGATTTCTTTATGAACATTGATTCGTCTATGGAACGAAGTTTTATTTATAAGAGGCCAATTGCTTATGCGACTGCTGCATATCAGTCTGAATGGAAGGAGCTTTTAAAAACTACCAAGCAAGAGAAAATTACAAAATTATCAAATCATTGCCTTAGCCTTAAGATAATGAATCAAAATGTTCAAAAACTTCAATTAAGTTGATTTTTATATATATTTGTTTTTTTTTATTTTGTCACCTAGGAACGTATCCCCTATAATCCGGTATAAATTACTATTCCGTATTCACGGTTTCTGTATTCGCGGCATATTTATGGAACATATACCCCGCGAATAAGGAGCTTTTACTATACACGAAAATATATATAACATACACATTCAGAATAAATTCAATAGCAATGGAAGGAAGGATCGACTCGAATAAGATTGTCTGGAATTGAAATTGGTGTCATAGAACTTTCTCCTTCTCCCTTTGAGAAAACGTTTGTTCACATCTGCGCACGTTCCTAACTTAACGTTTAAGCTGACCAAATTCCAGACAGATCAAAACTTCTCGCGAAACCGTGCGAATGCCCGACATGGCTGGAAGCAAGAGCAATAAAAAGGCATAAGATTCTTGTTTTCTCAATGCTGAGGATCGGTGTTGCAAAATGTCAATAAATGTCCGTATTCTTGGTAATTTCTAAAGTTTAAAATTAAGGTTGCAGAGTAGGTTTAGCTGCAAAACACTCAAAATACATTATTATTCTATACATTTTATTGTATGCTGTGTGGGGGGGGGGGGGGCGTGATGAAAATTATGATTGAAAATTGGGCCGTGAATACTAAAAGGTTGAGAAACACTGCTATAGAAAGTTTATATTGATGCGTTATTAAGATACAATTTAATAGATAGAAGAAAGATATAATTCTTATATGCGTTAATTTTAATCAGTGAAATCATTTTCTTACTTAGCAATCACAGCCCTAATCAATATTTTAAAGTCATTATACATAAATATATATGCATAATATATACATAAATTATACATAATGCAAAATGCATTTCATATGTCTATAAACATATAGAAAATATAGGAAATACGATTTTAAATTTAAAAACATGAATTTTAGATTATCTTTCCCTTGATCTATGGTACATAAATTTCAGACTTATTATTCTTGCACAACCAACCTATTTGCCAATATGTGAATTATTTCTGAATTATATCGAAGTATCAAATATTGAAGTGTGTATAATGAACTGATATATACTAAAAAATTGTAAATGAAACAAATTTTATAGCAGATTGAGCTCATTAAATGCATCCAGGAATTTTACTTTCTCATATTTAATACAACGAAAATAAAATACAACCGCAAGTTTTTAACTTCACATATAATCAATGCTAAAAGAGTTGAAACTCGCAAAAAATGTTATAATTAAATTATACCGTCGACTGAGCTAAAAATTAATGGATGGGGCATTTTGTTTTTTTTAGAACACTGGTTTTCTATCGCTTCTTTCATGACACATTGAAGGCGAAAATTGAAATGAATTCATTTATAGGAAGAGGGTCGTTATTCGATAATGAGTCTGTAAGAAAATAGATTGCTTCCTTCCCAGTGATATCGCTCAAATTCCTAATTATGTATCAAATTTAAATTTATCTCCTTCGCTCATTTTCGCATTTAAATAGAACCATATATCTTTTATTGAATACATAAATTTGTAAAATTCTTTTTTAACAAACAAACATTTTATATATATATTATTCTGAGTAGTAATTGAAACAATTTTTAAATATTACTGTGAAAGAATTATTCATATGTATGATCTGATACTATCCTTTTCTGGAATGCAAACTTCTGATATGATTTTAATAAATCGTTATTTTTAATTTTTATAAATTTAATTTCACTCATTATGTATTTCTTGGAACTGCGCAAAATTATTTAGTCTATTTGTAAACTCAAAATAATATTCATTAGTGATGTAGATTTCTCTGATGCTGTATTTTTGAATGTCTGAAATGTAAATCTTAGTACTTCGAAAAGAAAGAAAAAAAAAAAATGAGCATTATTTTGATGACAATGTAAAAACAGAAAACTTACTTTCATGTATAAATTTGCGTTTCTGATTTGATGTTTTCAGTTTAGTTTAATTACATTAACTAGGGTTATTTTCGGACGGATATCGTCAATTTGAACCGCCGTCAGATCACAAGGATGACATCTGAGATGGCCCTTCCCCCCCTCCTCCTCCTCCAAACTTCCACACCAACCAGTGGGAGGACGTTTGGCCCCGACGGATTTAACATGTGCCAGACTCACTTACATGGTGGTTCTTCGGGGGAATCGGGCCAGAAACTGCAAACTTGTTTTTCCGAAGCCGAGACCTTATCACCATTCCACAGAGACAACATGATGTATTCTGTATTACCCTAAATATATAATTTTCCAATAACCTTTCATACCAAGTTCTGAATTAAGAAATAATAATGCTACTGATTTTAACACAATTAAGCGATACAATATTCATTTTTCATATTTTAATCAGTTGTTTGCAAGTTTTCATTTTAGCCTCTCTCTTCTAGTATTTTGGCTGTTTCATGTTCTCATGCATTCAAACAAGTAGAATACTTATTTTTCGCTTAAATATACATATAAATAAAACAGAATCAGACTTATTTTTGCATTTTGTTCCAAGTTTTAAAAAAGTATTTTGACAATATCTCACTAAAAATTTGAGGAAAAAATCTGATTTCTTTGACCAATATAGAAATCCCTCTTCATTATTTAATTCTTGCCTGCATTTTTCAAATCGCATGCTTCCCTTATTTTCTTCAGGATCGCGGTGACCCGGTAATAAATTCTCGGTTGGTGAATCTCAGGGTTTCAAGTTTAAGATCCGATTACTCGAAAAAACCGTCTTGTAATAGGGTTTGTTGCACATTAAATCTATCAGGGCCAATGTCCTATAGCAGGTGTGGTGTGGTTTGGGACCCATTCCGTATCTCTTGGAATTTATAAGATATATCAGTTCTTTCAAAATATTTCAATTATTATTGAGTTTATAACCGGTTTCACTGGATCAGATATAGGTTGACACTAATATTAGATTGCATTTGAAACTATTGAAACGCTACAATATGTAATAGGATATTACCCTTCAGAATAAAACAAAATTTGACCCACGATTACGGTTGAATTGAATCTCTGGCAGTATTGGGAGAATATTGATATTTATACTGAATTGAATCCATTTCTCTTATATAATATTTTTTAACTTAATGAACCAGTCAACCGATCCTTTTGTTTTCAATATATATTATAATCCGATAATTTAATACATAACACTTAAAATTGGATACTTAAAATGCTATGTTGTAAAGATTGTTATATCTTCTGAAATTACTCGTAAGCTACATTTTTGAATGTTAATTTAAATTTTGTACTTTATTTATAATTTAAAAATGCTATTAAAATAGTTAATTATTTTAATTTTTTTTTTAAATTTCTAAAGATACATATGAGTAATTTTCTATTATTTTTACTACCAATATTTCATACATTTATTAAGAAAATTTTTAGTTTGATAAGTGTAAATAATTTTTATTTCAATATATTTTTTAAATCGTTGTATTTTCAAAATTCTGGATCATTATTAGTTGATTTCAGTGAAATCATATGAAACTATTATTTGTTGTTAGTAAACATAGCAAAAAAAAGTAATGCATGCGTCTAGTATCACCGAAAACCAATGGGGAATTGGTTGATACTGTAAAGTCGTCTCACCATATTTGTATTATGTTTAAACATATATCATCTTAATAATTTATGTCACGTTCATACAATAAATTTGATAATAGTTAATTTGCTGGCAGAATTATCAGTTTGATAATTTACATCCCGTTGATACAAATATTACTTTGATAATATGTAACCTTGCGATACATTTATCGCCTGTTAATGCAATTATCACTTTGATAATTCATAACATGTTGACACAATTATCATTAGATTTCTTATCTTTTTGGTTCACTTTTAATGAACCCTAATCGAAATTGGAACTTTATATTGCTTAAAAATAATGCCAGTTCCCCTTCCTAAGAAGCATTTTGTCTTATTGGAATCATATGTATCAGTATACATATGATTCCAATAAGAGAAAATATTTCTTAGGAAGCGGAACTGGTATTATTTTAATAATTTTTGGTGGATTAGTTTGAGGAGGAGTGAAAACATTTGGCTGATAAAATTTGTATAGAAGAAAGGGGAAATTCTTCAGTAGTCCATATGCTGATTACAAATATTAACTAAACTGGATCAGATCGATATTCATTCTAATATAAGCGAATAAATTCTACAGAATTACCAAATGGTATCAATTTAATCCAAAAACTGGTATCAAGTATCTAATACTTTTAATTTGAATCAGTTTTCTCAGTATGAAACCAGTTGAACCAGTCTTTTTGTCAGACCTGATATAAAATCTAGATTTGATACATCTACAGTTAATTAAAATAGATGGGGGGGTCGTAAATAAAAGGGCTTTCAGTACGCAACAGAATCTCTAGAGTGTTAATTCTGAAAATCATCTTGGCATAAGAGAACGTTGGTACAATTCTTCAAAATCAGAACTTGAAATGTTTGTGTAGTAAAAATCTTTAAAAAATTTTAAAATAAGAGCTTATCTGTATATAACTATCTGAATTGTAACTCGCTAATACTTGGCACTATTTATATGTAGTTTGTAATGAAGAATTTTAAACGATTATTGTGTGTCCAAGTTATAACGGAGAGTTATATTCTCAAAAACAATAGTTTCTCAGCGAAAAGACTCCTTATCTCCTGAGGATAGAAGTTTGAATTCTAATTCAAATGCAGATATCACTCATACACTCGTTTGCACAACCCCTTTTACATACATCACAGATAGAGAACATGGGAGAAAGCAACAATGCCCGAATCAAGACTTGAATTTAGGATGCCCAGATCACGGGGAAAAGGCGCTATCCAAAGGCCAGAACGCAGCCAATAACTTTAAATGTGTTGTGAAATTGCAAAAATATGTTTTTGAAATTCTACTACAAACTATTCGAGGTTCAATAAAATTTTATTATTGATTTTGATTTTTTTTTGTTTTCCTTAAACGGAAATCTGATTTTTATAGCTGTTTATTTCATTTACACATTGATCTTTCAAAATGTTATTGGGTACTTTTTTAGATTTAATAAAAATACTCTTAATTTATATGTTTTTTTATATAATTTTAACATTCTCATATTTTAATTGTTTCAATTTATAAGTTTTTTTAACTATTCCGTTGGATAAGATGAGTGTACTCAGGGCAAGATACAACACAAATTCAGTCTTTTGATTCTAAAAGGGATCTGCGAAATTAGTCCATCATCAGTTTTATACACGCATTTAAATTCTAATTATGGGCTTATTTGATCCGTAAAAACCAATACATCTAAATATAGCAAGGCAAATAGTGTTAAGGAAGTTTGTAGCAAAAACACTCCGTGTTGTTGGTTAAAAAAAGTATTATTTAGACGACACTTATTATATATTTTAACATTAGTCTGAATTCCTTCCCAAGAATTTAGACTTAATAGCAAAATATCATAGGTAAACTAATAAAATTATATATCTCATTAAACAATTTATATATCATATAAATTGTTTAATGCAATTTTTCTTATAGTTTACAAAATTGAGAGTAGTGAACATTAATTTTCTACAGCTGATAATAAATATGGGAGGTAATTTTAAAACAGTATATTTTATTCATGCCAGATGAAGGGGAAAAAGCTCTATTTTTGGTTTCGAAAATTTAAAAATTTTCTTCATATTAAAAAATAAGTTCTTATTGATGTTGTAAATTAATAAGTAAATAAATATTATTTTATATCAATAGAAAATAGATGTATTTGATCATTGTTTAATGTAATGATTTCATTAGCATTGTTAAAAGATAATATTCAATTAATTTTCTTTTCAGTTTCTGATTTTACAGACAATTATCCGATTGAGACTAAGTTCAAATCCTAAAATCGATTAATTTATTTCATGAGTAGGGATATAATCCAGGAATAAACTTAAATCATTAAAAAAGTGGAAGAATTGGAAAAAAAATCAAGCTTTGAAAAAAACGTAGTAAAATATGTAAAAGATAACAAATACATTATATATGAGTAAAGAAAAAATACACAAATACTCTGAGAGAAAAGAAAATACACAAAGCATAATATATCATACTTAAATATTCAGATTGTTTGATGCAGTGAATTTTAAAATAAAAAAATCATTTGTACTTAGATTTAGATAAAAGAATTCCAAAACAGAAAATAAGTGAATGGGACACTGATTTCTTTTTATTTTGATAAATTAGACTACTTTTGCTCTTTTATTATTAATTAAAACTCTTTTATGAAAAAGTTAACGACCTTGTTTTGAAAATAAAGAAATGAGCAAAAATAACTACACTATTTTTTTTATAAAATCAGTTCAATAGATTTGCCGAAAAAAAAAAAATAAAAAAAAATTCAACAATATTCCTTAAATATTTGAACAGAATAAGTGATATTTCTTTAGAAGAACATACAAGAAAGAAAATATAGAAAAAAATGCATATACGTATTTCAATTCAGAAAATAAAATAATAAAAATATATACTTTAATAAGATCTTAGGTTATTATATCTATTATTTATTTTATCTAATCTTTCAGATATTCATTACACATTTCTGTAGATATAAAATATTTAAAAATATATTTTCATAATATTTTTATTTAAAATACTTGTTCTAGTAGATGTTTATTTATCAATTTAAAAATTCTATTTTCCTAAAATTCTCAAATTAATTTTGGTATTTATAAAGAACATGGAAAAAATTTGCTCTAACCCTTTTGAATTTGATTATTTTATAAAGTCACTATTTTAATAAGTTCAAGTGAATAATAGCTGATAACTAAAATAAATATATTTTATACAAAATACATATTTTAAAATAATAATATAGTAAATTAAAATAAAAATCATTACTGTAAAATAGAACCAAATAATCATTTATAATAAAATCTTAATACGGCTGATTGTTTTCTAAATTATGAGAAATACACGAAAGTAAATATTTTTTTAAAAATAAAATTTTTAATTCTCTAAAACTAAAAGAAAGGAATATATATATATATATATATATAAAACTCATCACTATACAACGTGACTTTATGTTTACATTTATAAATATATCTCCAAACTATAAAGGAATCAAGCTGAAAATAGTTGAACTATATTCCATTCTCTTTTTTCGATTATCTAATTAATCCAAACGTTATACATTAATGTAGTAAATATTTCACTCTGATAATAAAGTTTAAAAAGATGAACAAGGAATATATAAATATATATAAATCTATATTTATATATATATAGTAAATATATATGTAGTAAATATATATATATATATATATATATATATATATATATATATTAGGTCAAGAAAACTGATGAAAGAATATTACTTGAGATAATAATGAAATTCAAATAATTTGAGACAGCAAAAGTTAAAAATATATTGCCTAAATAATTTTCATTAACATTTACATCACATTATTTCCATTTTGTTTGAGCAAAATTTTTTGAGAGCAGATTTTTTTTTCCTATTTGGGATAAGTAATGAAATTATTTCCAAATCAATTTCTATAATTCCTTGATTCAACATGAATAAACTATATATCTAAGAGATTTAATATTTCCATAATCAGTTATTTTCCAAATATATCATGATAATATTGTACTATCAAGAGGATGACTTTGGAATATTTAATATAGGGATTCCGAAAAGAAAGATTATAAAATCTGATCTTTGAAGTACTGGAAAAGCAGGTTATTGAGTACGAAAGTGCCTAGAAGTAGAACTCACAATCATATCGCATTTGGGACCTCACAAATGTCTTATTTTTCTTCTAACAGCTTATAATTTCAGTGCTTGTTTTAAAACGGCTACAGAAGTATGAATAAATAGTGGCGACAAAATTTTGGCTATTTTTATATGATAATATTTTAAGCCTTTATTGCACATTTAAATGTTTTGTCAGTTATTGTACATTTTTACAAGACTTGAGTAAGGCAATAGGTAAATTGTTCACATTATATGTTGTATATGTGTGTTATTAAACGTTTTTATTCATTATATCTCTGTATAAAAATAAATATTTTTTGTGGAGGATGCAAAATATTAATCTAAATGAGCTAAAGAAATATTCTAAGGCATATAAATATATTTAATTCATGGTATTTTTGTGATGGGAAACAATAAATTTAATCAAAGAATGAAAATCTGAAGGTAATTAACTAAAATGGGAGCTAAGAGTGAATTTATTATTGAAAAAATATTTATCATACCTAATTCAATCAATAGTAAAATAGCCTTGCGAGTCATTTATCTAAACGTCTAGTCTTTAAAATTTTTTACATTTTCATTAAACTACAATCCCTTATTACAGAATAATAATAAACTTTGCAAAGTTTGAAACTCGTGTTTAAAATGGACGACTGTTTTAATTATAAAAGAACGAGTTAAGGGTTATTATAAAAGCACGAACTAAGTGTTAATTAAAAGTTTGGATACTGATCTTCATTTTCAGTTGATGAAAGACAGTTATTTTTAAAATCATTAGTAGGCACCTTAAGAAATGGCGTAAATGTAAGATGAAAAGAGTTAGGAAGTAAAGGTATGATTGCTTTACGAAAGTGAAACATTTCTAGGGATAGTAAGAATAAATTATTGTATGCGGCTTATGACGTCACACTAGGTATCCTTA
The DNA here is from genome assembly GCA_026543055.1 of Argiope trifasciata. Taxonomy (NCBI): domain Eukaryota; kingdom Metazoa; phylum Arthropoda; class Arachnida; order Araneae; family Araneidae; genus Argiope; species Argiope trifasciata. The sequence continues at coordinate 92,269 of JAPMOQ010056242.1, forward strand.
ATAGAGAAAAGATTCGAAAATTTATTTAAATAAGAATATATTTTATACTGAATAAAATATGTTCTACATAAGAAGCTTGGACGAGCATAGGAAGTTTTAAACTCTGCAGAAAATAACTATGCTTTCAACTTAAATTTGTACTTTATTTTTACAATATTTACTTTAAACAGTTCAGCAAATTCCAATATGATTATTCTACAATTTTCTGAATAATACATAATATTAAGTATTACATTTTGATATTCACTTGAACAAAATCTTTTGATAAATAGTTTTGCCCATTTCCATAAACTATGATCTTATTAAAAAAAACTATGAATCCCTTCTTACATCAATTTATTTTCTAGGCACGTTAAAATTCTGTTTAAAAAATAGCCCCTTTATCTGAAATCCATGTTTAAATTTGCAGAAAAAAGCTATATTAAAAACTTTCGAGATACATTGCATTATAAATTATCTTTAAATTAGGCCTTAAAGAAATTATGAATCTCGCTTTGTTAATAACAGTTCTCAGAGCCGACTTAGACACTAATGAGCACATCAATTATTTATCTGTGTTAATTTCTTAAATTTAATGAATTAATATGTATCACAAGAGAATAATAACAAAAAAGGAATTGATGAGAAACACAAAAAGAAAGAAAGAGCATTTATTATACTCTTTGCATTCATCTTTGCATTTGATTCAAAAACATTGGAGGAGGAATTCTAAATTCGTTGATAGGATTACCCGAAATTCCATTGATATATATTATATATATAAATGTGTGCTAACAAGTGACACATGCACAAACATATATTATTATTTTCAATTTGAAGAAAGTTCCAGTTTTAAGAGATAAACATTTATTTTGTTATAAATTTATCAAATGGTTTTTTTTTAATTTTACAAATAACTGAGGACTTTCAACACTACCCATGAGATACCTCGTCTTTCAGATACTTCCAATTGCAAGTTTCTTTAGGCGGAAATTTCTCTCGTATGCTAGTTCAAATAAAGTGAGCTTTCTAATACTTATATAAAGGTTTATCATACATTCATTTTTTTAAATTTATTCACATTTTAGTCCACAGAAACAGAAATTTGGTAGTATCTGAAAGATGATATATTTTGTTTGTAGAGTTAAAAGTGTTAATAAATGTATTATCCCTAAACTGATCAATAGATATGTTGTATTTATAACTATTTCTAGTGATTTAATGGAATAAAAGTCTCATTATCAAAATCAAATAACCATAAAGTAATTTCAATATAACGAATAGCTTATTTTATCGATTATTGTATAAAGCATTGCATTGGAAAAGTTTGAATATAAAAATTTCAATTTAAAATATGGGGCGCATTTTTATTTGTGATGTTTTCAAAAAATATTACACTAGAATTTTATGGCGAAGAAATTCTCCTGAGTAATACATGATATGTTCCCATGTCTCTGGATAAACATTTTGTTCTTTTAGTTTGAAGAGTTTTATTTATTTTCTGTAAAATGTTGAAGAATGTCGTGATTTTATTTTGAAGTTTTATTCTATTAGAATATCTGAAGCTGAAGTACTAGATTTGATTCTATACTAGCTGAAGTACTAGACTAGAATTTCTATTAGATTTGATTTATAGAAGACTAATTTAAATCAAAAAGACATGTTGCTGATATGAAAGAATATTGATTTTAGAGATTAAGAAATTGTGAAAATTGAAAATGGGCCATTCTCCAAATTATGCATACTACAATTATTTGAAGCCGGCGTCCTGGCACAGGGGTAGCGTGTCCTCCCCGTGATCTGGGCGTCCCGGGTTCGAGTCCCGGTTCGGGCATGGTTGTTACTCTGTGAGGCGTAAGAATGTGCCCCCTGTAAAACGAGGTTGTGCAAGCGAATGTGTGAGTAATCTTCATTTGAGCTACAAGTCAGACTTCTGCCCTCTGGGTGCTCAGGGGTCTTTACCATCAGAAGCTACTGCACCCCCTTTCAATATAAACACGGACACGACAAAAAAAAACATTTGATTTTGAAAAACAGAATCTCTTTCATTTTGCCATTTCTGTAAATTTTGCAAAGGCTGTAGTTTATTTTATAAAACGAAAGCTGGAAGAATTTCCTTTTTAGGAATTTTAGGGTATTTTGTAATATATAATGATGAGCACATACGAGGCTCTTAAAAATGGCATATCATTTTTTGTAAACTTATTGTTTTCTTATCCCATTTTCTTACAAGAAAATATAATCCAAGGTTTTTCCAAACCTCTATATAGCATAGTAGTCTCAAGTTATAAAATGTTCACCATGATATTTACACACTTGCATGAAAACAGTTTGAGCTTTGAGTTTTCTTTTGCATACGGAAATGATGCTGTACAGTAGAATACTTACTTTAACATGTGAATTAATGCAAAGATGAAAAAGGACGCACTCTTCCCCTTTCAGAAGCGTGCCCTTTCTGCAATCAATTAATTGAAAATATTGTCATCTTTTCTTATAGCTCCTCTCCTGTTGTATACTTCGAATTCTTATAAATATGCTCTTATGAGCCTGAACAATTGCTTAATCACTTGTTTCGACAAAGACCTAAATCCACATTTTGAAAGGTGTATGTAGAGTACGTGTATGTCAGTGAAAGAGAGAGTATGCCAGTCAGTATCTATCCTGTCATCATACGCCGAAATTTACACGGGTTTCCAGAAACCAGTAATATTCTCTTTGGAATTTCTCATAAGGCAAATCATTGGTATTATATAAAAATCTCTTGATGAATATGAGAAAGTGAGAAAAGCAAATATATCATGAGGAAATAAAAAGATACGCATTGCATCAAAATTACTTCAGAAAATTAGGTAAGCATTACATCAAAAATATTTCTTGAAAAGGAAAGAAGGTAGTTTTCTGCTCCTCAGGCAGAATATATAAAGTAGGCTCTACTCTGGAATGCCAGTTAAAAATTAAAAATATACTTCTTTCCTTAACTAACTGGTTAAGTTTGTTTTACCAAACTTAACGAGTTAACCATTTTCAACAAGTATATTCATCATAGAAAAAAGGATAATATTTTGCACTAAGAAGAGCATATTAAATGACATTTATTACATTTATATAATAAATATTTTAAATTATTCATCAATTATATTTACATTATATATATATTTTTTATGATAGTTTAGATACATATTTTCCGAAGAGATCAAAACAGTTAACTAATTAAATATTAGACATTTTATGAAAAGTCTTCATGTTTCCAATTATGATTATAAAGACTAAGATTTCCACTTATCCACTATAAAACAATTCGTATTCACTTCTCTCCTTCATTCTTAAAGGGAAAAGCATTCTAAATGCACGTAGCGATTGCCTAGCTCGAAGATGCCACTGTCTCAACACCGAATATATTATTCAAATGCATTGAAATAAAAAAGACAGAGTGTGACCAAACTTTTTTTTCTTCTTTCTTTTCCTCATTTTGGGGGACAGATAATTCACAAATGTTGGAATGGCGTGATTTTGTTCCATTGCTTTCACAAGATTTTCCTCTTTCTGTGGAGACATGCCAAAGATTCTTCTATAAAATATATGATTTTGAAAATTTGAATTAATATTTCACAGAGATTAGTATTGCATATTTTGCAATATGTATTATATATTTAATTACTTTGAACTAATCTCTTTCTTCAGGGTCTTCGTACATACCATATATATATATATATATATATTATATTTTAAATGTACAGTCTAATTCAAGAGCTAATTAAAATTAATGGAATGAAATTGACACCGTTACTCTGTTAAATTTTATTTATCTTATATTATTTGATAACCAGCTCTTACGGAAATTAATTTCAAAGTAATATAAACTTATTGCTAACTCTAAAAATCTCTGTTTTAATATATATATATATATATATATATATATTTACTACAAATATTAACGTTAAGCATTACATATACCTTTATAGCATTTGTTTTATATGTTATATATCCATATTCTATTTGCGTCAGATATGTAATTTTAGCAAAATGATATATAATATTGTGAGAGATAATTTTGAATAGATTTCGAAGATAAAAGGTATAGTTCTATAAATATCCCTTACATCAAGGAAAATTGTTAAGTTAATTTCATTTTTGTGTGTAAAATTCTGGAGAAAAGCTGGCATTTAAGTTGCGTAAAATTTCATTTGATTCATCTTTTAAAACTTTTAGGGATAGTTGTATTTTTTGCATAAAATATTTTTAAAGAAAATAATACTCTTTTTCTAATACATAGGTGTCAGATTCAAAATAATATTTTTTCTCAAGAAATAAGGATTTTTTTTTCACTGAGTAAGTTATGACGTTGGAATTCACTAAGTTGTTGAGCACATACATTACATTACTATGAAATTTTCAACATTTTGAAATGAAGTTATAATATTCATAACATAATCTATACCATTTTTTTAAAAAAAAATTAAATAGGAAATTGTTTAATTTATTTTTATTTAGAACAGTTCAGTGTTATTGCAAAAAAATATGAAGAGCTGATTAACTGTAAATTATGCATGTCACATGATTTCTTTCTTATAGTTCATTTAAATATTTTTGATACTTTTCCATTATACGGGAGTAATATATCGCCAATATGAGCAAAACGCAACTTAAGTAGCCAAGCGAAACGAATTACAAAGCAAATGTCACCAATTTGAGCAAAGCATGAACAAAGTTGCCAAGTTTAACTAATAGAAATTTGGCAGATTTTTTTCATTTTTTGGCGACTTCCCTTTCTCCGACTAATAATTATCTGGTGACCTTTTGGAGATTTTTTCGCTGCGCCTGTATAACGGAAAAGTACCTTTTATTTATTTCAATCACTTAAAAATTATTGTGATTAAAATGATTAATTATTTGAGTTTAAAGTAGTGTTCCAATTTTTAAATCTTTTATTCTAATTTCAAGGTTAAAATATTGAACTGCCTCATATTTCGAAGTGACAGAAAAAAAAATCATCAAAATTTACATTTTCACTTTTTACCAATGTAATTTTTTTCCCATTTGTATTGAAGAAAACGCAATAAGAACATAGTTCAATATTTGTGTGTGTATATACATATATTATATATATATGCTGCGCAAAAGTTACATTTTTTATTCTTCATTTACAATATAACACCGTATAAGTCTAAAAGTTATGCAAATTCATATAATGCTTTTAACTGACTATCGATTTACATATTAAATCTAAAACTCTAGTTATGTATATTAGCTGCGCCACAAAATGATCATATTGTTTTAAATTTGTAGAAAACGATTCCTATTACAGTTAGTACTTTATACATATAAAAAATATTTTGTAATGCAACCAATTTTTTTACACCTTGCTTCTGAAACGCCATGCGAATTATTAACAAAGATCAAATATTAAAACATACAATTTTGTGAAATTGTCGAAGATTTTCAATGAAATATTTTTACAATAATGTACAATCTCTTTCTTTCAATACATTTTAAATGATATAATGGTAAGTTTTAAACATCGAAGTAATTTCTTTGAAAAAAAAGAATAATGGGTGTATAATTTCGGCTTTCTATTTAGTTAAAAAATGCGTCTATATTTTATACTATTTATAATGCGTCTATTATATAAAAATCACGATAAGATTCTCCATTATAATACATAGCCATACTTTAAATATATAATATAGCTAAAATATTAAATATTAGATTATATATGCAATTTTAAGTTTTGTATAAGTTTTTTTTTTTTTATAATCTTATCTAAATTTTTCAAATTTCTTATAGCTTGAATGAACTTATGAAATTGATTCACAGCAATTTAAATATTTTTTTTTCTATTTTAGTTAACATGCTTTATGTATTAGTTTTTCATATATACTTTGCGTAATATAAACATAAAATATTCTGTTCGTAATACTCACACATACACTTGCATCCCTGCACCCTCAGACCCACATACATATGTATATGTGTGTGTGTGTGTGTGTTGTGTGTGTGTGTGTGTTGTGTGTGTGTGT
>JAPMOQ010056242.1:98274-172763 GCA_026543055.1 Argiope trifasciata
TGTGTGTGTGTGTTGTGTGTGTGTGTGTGTTGTGTGTGTGTGTGTGTGTGTGTGTGTAAGTAATATCTATATTGTACACATATTAGTTACATATATTTTTTCTATATAAGTTTACACGTATATTCGATATTTAACTCGGGCATGTCTTGACATCTTATGGTCATTTTATTCAATAAAGGTAGATGTATATTACGTGTATAATATACACATAATATTCTGTGTGCAATATACATATATATGAACAAAAATGTGTAAGTAATATCAATATTATATTTTTTTTAATAGTTTACATATATATTATTCCCTATTTAACTTGAAAATCTCTTAAAATTTTATTACCCTTTTTACTCAATAGATGAATCAAAACATTTATAATGATAAATTTATTCCAAGACTGGTAGTTAATTTATTCAAATACGTTCGTCTCCTCTCGAGCATAATACATAAGCCATAACGGAACACATTTTTGTCCATAAAAGCATTACCATTTCTTCATTCACAATTGATCAAAACTAAAAGCTAAAAGGTAGTATCAGATTCTCAACAACTTCTTTTTCCTCATAAATTATTCCTCCCTTACACATTGAACCAGTGTAAGTCGAAATAGAAATTCATTCTACCAAATGGGAGGAAACTGTCATTCTGTCAATAAGCTCGTCTTATTCCGAAATGGCGCCCCGAATACGTAAGAATTTCGATAGGCTGTCCATTCAAGTGAGATATTTATTTCCTAATAGAGTTTCTATAAAAGAGAAGTAGGTTCTTCGTATCCGAGACAAGTTATATAAACGTCGGAACATAATTTAGAAGCAGTGAAAGTGAAGAGGCGTTCGAGCGCTGTATATTTCTTGGAAAGATATTGAATATTTGACATCCAGAATGTTATGAACACGAAGTGAATCTTGAAGAGATTTCTTCATTTTGATTTCTAGTACATCATCTGAGATAAGATGCGTAGTTAGAAAACGTGTTTCTTTATTTTCAGGAAAGTATGAAAACATTCATATCAATGAAATGGATTTCGAAAAAAGTATTTTTTTTTTAGTCTCGGATGATTTTTCTGACTTATTTGGAAATTAAAAAAAATTGAATTAAACTGAGTTTAGTACAGTTCTTCTAAGGTTTGAAAATATTCAGAGGTAGTTTCTATTAAAATATACAATATTAAAGACAGAATAATGCATGCATTAGATATAAAGATTTATATAAGATGGATACATATTTTATTTTGAATTTTAATGTCAAAAAATAATCCTAACTATATTTGAGATTTGAGGATTTGTGAGCGTCAAAATCAAATATTAATGTAATGCAATAGATTTAAAATAAAATGCTTTTATAATAAATGTTACTAAATAATTAATATTAATATAAAATGCTAATAAAATAAAATTTTAAATTAAAGTAAATACTTTAGTTGAATCTTATTAATAGTAAATTTATTCCACTGAAATGAATTTAACATTTGTTTTACGTAGCATAACAAAGACTATTGATCTTGTGTCATAACAAATCAAAATACCCAAGTCCAGCTATTCAAATCCTAATTGACAAATACAATTTATTTTTAAATTCTGATACATCATTTTTTTCCTTATTATTAGACAATATTTCTTTTACTCTCTCAAAAATTCATTGAAAATAATGCAAACATTTTTTGCAATAAATAGGTATCCATTACATTTAAACAAAACAGTACAGATGTAATGTTTTAATTATATTTTTATCCAAGGAAGCATGAGAAAATAAGATGTGTTTCACGTGCGAATGGAATTTTTTAAACTATTATTTTATTTTTAATATTCTCGAAAAAGTGTCAATGTATAGTTTTAATTCGAGAAACTGAAATATCTCGATAATTGCCATCATCATTAAGTATTTTTCATAACAATTAGAAATTTAACTTTTAAAATGCTATTTTTGTGGAAATAAAAATGCGGATTTACATAGTATATAATATACTCAGACCTTCCCCATTTCATTCTTTAGAAATTGGATAGCTTTAAAATGTTTTAATGCTATATAAACTTAATGAATCAAATATGTTAATGGAAAATAAAATTTTAATATTATACATATCAGTATCTGCAGCTAATGTGCAGCTCATACACTTATAGGTATTATAACGCGAATTGCTGAAGGAATAATTCTATAGAAACAAAAATTAAGCTACCAAGCACATTCTTATTAAAAAAATAATTCAAAAAGAAAGATATGTAAATGAATTCATAGATAAAAATAAGCTATAGAGACAAATATTTTGAAGTTTTAAAATACTTTAGTTTAAAATTTGTTTTTGAAATCTGAACACATTTTTCTTCTTAAAACTGGTGCTTTCTTGATACATGTTTAAATGCATGATATAATGTTTAAAATCATGAGAATCAAAATGATATTTACAACATTTTTCTTGAATTCATTAGATATAAAAAAAATTTCAAGTATAGATATACCCTTATTCCAGAGAAAAATAAAGAAAAACATGATTATATTTCAGTCCGAGAACTCCTAAACATGTTAAACTAAGAATCAAATTTAAACATTTGGTATATGTACTTATTTAAGATATTAACTTCTAAAATAGATTACTTTTTTTAAATTCACTTCATCACACTAAATAAATTAAAACAAAAGGTAAATATAATTTCAAATGTAATATAATTCTAAAAGCAATTGTAACTTGGGAATATAAGAAAATGCGAAATCCTTTCAAAAATCTTAGTAATGTTGAAAAAGATGAAATTATGATAGAATTAAGATCATATAAAATAAGATATCGATGTAAAATTAGAGATTATATACATGCCATAAATTAAGTCATACAAGCAATATGTAAAAAAACAAAGGTATTTTGGAACAATTTTAAAGAGATTGCGATATAAATAATATAGAGCTGAATGTTTAACAATATTCAACACAACCCTTACAGAAAGAAATTTGGGAATATGAGCCATTTATCAGAAAATAAAATTGAAGTTAATAGTAATTTTGAAAAAATATTTCAAAATCAAAAGATGCTTTAGATATTATTGAATAAGCTTTTTATTCTCAAATTAAAGAATAGAAAATTTGGCTTTTCAAATTAAATTTAATACTTTTTTTTAGGATATTATGCAATATTATACAATATTATAGATAGATGGCAATTTACAACATATAAATGATTTGCCTGTTACACAGTCAAAGGAAATTTACTTTATTTGCCGATGGTTTCTTCCAATGACTTTTTGGCTCCTCCATACTAAAATAAATGTCACAACCTATATCTAAATCTTTTTCAGCGTTTAATAAAGACCTAAATGCTTTCAAATATAACTATATGATCGTGAGCGTATTTACATTTCCCCTGTAATATTACTCACATATCGTAGATTGAAAAATATTTAGATTGCTATTTAGATAATTAGGGTCCAATGAGTTGATAAGTCTACATTGTATAATTTTATGCATATGATTTCACAGAATTTTCCTATTCATTTAACACAGTATATTTTACCAAATAAATAGAACAGATTTATAAAAGTTTTATTTATAATTTCTCGATGTTTAATTATTTATAACCTCATTAAACTTATGTTTCAAAATTGTATGAAAAATATTTTAGCTAGAAGGTGTCATTTGCAACATTGTTAGCATTCCGTTCTATCTGTGCCTTTTTCAAACAAATGCGATCGCACCTTATCTGACAAATAAACCTGTATAAGTTGTTAAAATAAACGAATATCGTCAAAAACACAATTTTGAGTAGAAATAGAAATAAATGAAATTCTTTGATATTATATACATATTATTTACAAAAGAATCTGTTAGTTAAGAACTATAAGTTATTAGAAAGAAATTATGAATCTGCAAGATAAGGGGAGACTATTGGAAGACTAAGTTTGCAGGCAACATAAAAGTTGGAATTTCAAAACATATTTCGCTAACCTTAAGCCAAATTCACTTATTTTCTATTATTAGACATAGAAGTTTGCGTCAGATAAGCTCTTCGTTAGCGAAAACATTTCATATCTATTTTCAGCAACAAGTCTGTACAATATATCTTTGTGGATATCTTTTTTAAGAAAATATTGTAATCTAACTTTAGAAAAAAAAATTGGATTTCGAAGAATTTCTTTCATAGCTTGGACAAATGCTACACTGACAATAAAAGGAGGTAACTGCTTATAAGAAACCCCATTAAAATATAAAAATCTTCAACTTATTTGATCTACCTGTTCCAATTTATTCACAATTAACAAAAGCTCTCACGACCATATTTTGCTTATCGATTGTTCTCGATATCATTGAATTCAAAACATATTAACACAAATCTATTAATAGAATACATCATAAATAAAATATTGCAACTTTTAATTTAAGGTCACCCATAATACATTTTGTTACTTAGAAAAAATTTGCAAAAAAAAAGAAAAAAAAAAACTTGTACTAGGAGCATTTTTATACTAATTGAAAATAAAAAAAATGAATAGGTTTAACGCATTAAAAACGATGCAGGTGCTAAAGGGTTTGTTAAGTGTTAATAACTTTGTTTATGAAAACGAAAAATGTAATTTTTTTTCTTCTAAATATGAAATTTAATACGAATTGCACGCAGAAAAAATATTCCAGAATAGATAGGTTGGGTATTTTAATTCGCCCTAAATTATATTATTTTGTTAAATGGCATATTCTTAAAGAATGTTGGTATAATTCTGAAAATAATAGAATGTGCTAGATTCTACGAGATAAAATGCAAATAAGCTTATAAAATAAGGGAAGGAACATTTAAACAAATTTGATTTGACATTGATTTAAGCTTTCAGCTGATTTAGGGCCGTTATTTTTAAGCATTTCAAGAATCACTTTAGGAGTTTGCCTTTAATACAAGTTGAATAGTCTTAGAAATAAGCTAGCTCACATTCTTGCAAAGAAACAGTTCTGCTAAAAATCAGGCAGTAGATTTCTATAATCCGCTTACAGTACCAAATATAACGTCTACTGGAATTGGAAAAGATTAAAGAAAGAAAAGTTGGAAAAACTGGGTATTTTAAAAGGAATAAAAATTTCTTTTTAGTCGCATAAATATGGCTTTAAAATTACCTCATGGAAATGTATTGAGCATTACAGAAATGTATACCAAGGAACAAATAGAAAGAACAATTTAATAGTACTTAAACAACCGGATAGTACTTTTCTCATATCTTATTAAAAATTTCTGAAATAAGGTTTCATATATTTGAAAATGAAATGGGTTTAGAGCATAGTCAGTGAATAAAAGAGAAGCATTAGAAGAAATTCCAAAGGCAGTAAATAGAATATAAAAAATATTTCGTTATCTTGTTAACTGTAAACTTTTCAAATAAAATGCATTTTTTGGGAGCAGAAATGCTTAAAAACTGCTTTAATGTACTAAAATAGTTCTAAGAAAATGAATACAATGATTATACATTTATATTAGTAATAAACAGCAAATCAATATTATAAGAATAGAAACAGAATACAAGATTTGAAAAATTAATTTTCTGCTCATCGAGGGATTAATTATATGCGGGATAGCAAGTATGATTAATGCATTTTCAGTAGATATTTTCTGGGAAAAATTAATTAAAATGATATTCTTTACTATACATACTATAACATGTCAAACATACATAAACGGAAAAGAGGCTTAAAATTGAAATACAAAATGAATAATAAAACTGAAAACAAGTGCACAATATAACAAGGCTACACTAAAAGGAAAAAATGAAGAAAAGGATTTACATAACTTTTAGTGTGTACTAATGTTGCCCAGTGTGCTTTAACTGCAATATGTCGTATTTTCATAATAGTTGACTTCCACTTATTTATCATTTTGACATATGTACATATAAAATTTGCTATATCCGATTTTTTATTTCCAATTTCATTGATCAGTTATTGAAAGTGTAAGTGAACTGGATCGCACAAATGATGTATGTGCTCCTAAAACATTCAGTATATGTAATATGAAAGTAGGTTATAATGAGAAATCATTCACATTCATTTACTTTTATTAACATAATGTTCCTTGCGAACATCCGGAAATTTACAATGTATTTGTTTTGCATTTATAATTTATTCTTCAAAACTTCACTAGTGTTTTCTTATGAAGGGTATATACATCATTATGATATAAGAAGCATACAATTTTAATATATAAGCCATATCTATATATATATATTCAATAAAATAATTTCAATGAGAATTTTATTTTACAAATGGGAACGGCTTTTCATAACATAATTTTATTCATCAAAAAATCTATTTTAGAACCAAAATTTAAAGTCAGATTTTCTTTTATTAAAATTTATTACATCAAGTAGAAAAGGGGAATGCCAAAAACAAAACAAAAAAATGTATTTCTTTATACTTTTCGTCGAAATATAAAGAAATAAACACATTTTATTCAAGTTAGAATAAAGTAATTGACTTAAAATTACTATGCAATTCTTATTTCATGAAGTAGATGACTAGAATTCTGAGAAATGTTTCGTCAAAAATATACATATTGTCTTTAAACTTTGTCTAATAAATTATCTCAATTATTATTAAATTTTAAAAATGAATGCAACTATTAATGTCCGATTCTCTAGTATTTAAGGGTCAATGTTTCAAGTGAATATGTATTGCATTATAAGGAAAATAACAGCCATTCAATTAATATCATACCTTAAATTTTAAAAAGAAACACAACTGATATGTAATTATAATATAATACGATACTAATAATAAAACGATCCATGTTTATTTAAAAATTTAAAAGAATTTTTATATCATGAATTACAGAATATAAGCTCATTGACTGTGCTATTTTTAAGTTAAAAACAATTTATTTTGTCTTTCATTATGTTATATTATCCTTAATGTAATTTTGCTCATTAAGTTTTTACTTCTATATTCTTTTAATACTTTTAAACCAATAAATAGCAAAATAATTATATTTTCTTTGTTACTTTGTGTGTGGTCCCCAAGGCAATAGCATCCGACGTGACTTTTTTTTTTAAATTATCTTTGTGAACTCGTATCCAGTCATTTTAAAGTGGTTTGAGTCGGCATTTATGTAGTTTCATATCTTTGAGACTTCTTGAGATACAAGAACATGTACAAAATTTCAGTACTCTTAGATTTGGGAACATTTTACTCACTGAAAATATTTTTTGTATGGGATCTATATAAAAAGTTTAATTTTGTACTTTAAGTTCATCCTTCTGAGAATTTTTTCACTTAATAGCATAGTGCACCCCTTTTTTCACGCAACTTTGAAATTCACAGTAAATGTCTATGATCAATATTAAACGAATAAAAGCCGCGGTTAAGGTTTTGTCACCCTGAATATGAATTGTATTTAACAAAATAATAAATTTAAGAATTCATTTAAAATTATATTTTAGAATGATTGTAGATTTTGTGAATCACTCAAAGCACTGGAATTAGGTTATAATGCCAATTACATTTATTAATCTGTAAACGAACGAATTTGTAATCTTGTAATAGGTTAACATTAAAAACAATATTTTGGTCGTTGTAGACGCATGCAAATTGATTTACTTAAATCTCTAGAGAATTTTTCATGCAACTTTGACATAATTTATGAGAAATTAATCCTACATGGAATCGAAATTCTATAATTCACTTCTAATTTCCATCTTACTTCATCGATGCAGGTGATGAATCTTTAAAGATTATCAGTCACAAGATCGCAAAGTTTGCCTAGGGGATGATTGAAAGCTGCTGGTTTCCATTGGTTCAAGCATTTCATAAGTTATCAGAATACTCCAGATATTGATGGAATGGATAATATCGTTTTCTACACTTCTGGGTAATGGTATTTATCAGAAAAAGTATTTCCAATATAATAATATCAATTTTTCAATTTTTTAAAGAATTTGAAGAAGCCAATTATATTAAAATGTTTACTTGTTCAGTATGTAACAGGAGCCATCAGTCTAATTCAAAGTAGTAACACGATTAATGTATTAATAAAAATTTACTCCGATTACTTTACATATAATTAACAATTCACATACGATAGCTAAAATAAATTATTGAATTAAATGTAATATAAAACTTAAATCCTTCGCTTAATCAAGCCTTAAAGCGTAAAAAACGGATTGATAGTAATTCTCAGATCATTGAAGTGACAAAAATAACGGAAAAAAAATTGTACAGTTTAAACACAAAAGAAATGAAGTATGATAAAATGCTACAGTTGGATGAGAGTATGAAAATAAGCATTCAGTGTTATTTTCTTTTCTTAAAATGAAACAAATGTTTTCCATCCTCCAATAAGGTCATGTACGAAATTTCAGAATTTTATTATGAAAATTCTGAGAGATATGGCAACACAAATTAAAGCACCAACCACAAATTAAAATGCAAATGTTTACAGCGATGCATTAATGCATCATAAAATCAGCGATTTTAAGCCAAAAATTTAGCGTCTCTTGTTTTCAGTATCGCCACCTAAAGACAATAGTATAAATTAGCAACTCATGCGTAATAACCCATTTTACTGCGTTCATTTCATTCACTCATCAAGAAATAGTAATTTAAACCCGAGATAACGATCACTTCTGCTCCAGTGACACCAGTGGTATTGACTTACCGTGGAGGACTTAGCGACCATTAGTTTTATTCTTACAAAAGCCACGGATAGATTTCTACCGGCAGGATTCAAACTCCTTACACAGGATATGCGAGTTCAACGCCCTACCAAGAAGGTTATGCGCAGTATAGTCAAACATGGCTCTTGAGCCAACACACACACACACACACACACACACACGTTTAGTTGCAATTAAATCTTGAACATATAAAAAACATCTGTTCTCTAGGTGCTGTTTGTAATAAATACAAATCATTTCAAGAGTTCTTTCATTTAACCATACCTACAGAAACTACAAAATGAATTATTGGCTCTAAACACAATCGAGATTTAAAATTTTGTAGTCGTTTTTCAATCCCTCCAATTTCCTTCATTTTATTATAATATTCAGCCATTTTCTTTCCAATTTAAATTTATTCAGGTTAATAGATATCGGAAATGAACATATTCATTATTTTCCTAGAAGTTGATTATTGTGTATGATTTTTCAGATATCTATCGAGCTTTAATAAATTAAAGAGGTGGTTTCTTTTTTCCGTATATTAATAAAAGTTCTAAGGCATACAACGAGAAATTAGCCCGTTTGACTCAAAATGAATATGTATTGACAAATCTGTCATTTCAGGATTGTAATTTATACATTGAGAAAAAAAGCCTCGCTATCTAAATTAATGAGTTATCTTCTGCATGGGGCAACATTAAGTAACAGCCCATTGCAAGCTTCTGCATATCGAGCAGCATTAAGACCTTTAAGTTTAGTGTAAAATACAAAATTACTTGTGTCAACAGTCGGCAAATTAAACATAAAGACCTTAAATGGCCACACAGTTTTCTGTTTTCGTATTTTTAAATATAGAAATGTTTTAGCACCAGCATTATGTGTCATGGCATGGTGAAGGATATCCATAATATTAAAGTTAAAGAATCCCGGTTTCTTTCGCAATTATTTTTCATGTAAATTTTAAAAGATTTATATCCAGCATTTTTTACCTTAGAGAAGAATCGGTAAAATTTATGCACTGCCACCAACATTTCCGAAACTCAACTACATTTTTACTTTAAATTTCTTACTAGTCCATTTCCATTTCTAGAGCTCATTTTGACTGAAGTGCTATAGTGATGAGCACTGTTTTTCTTTTACATTAAATAAACATACAAGTTTAAGTGAGCTTGTCATTATGAAGGTTGTATACACCTAGATCTAAATTTTAAGAAAAACAAATATTGATAGTTATCTTTTGCAGAATCTGGATTTTCAATAAAAGTTGATTAAAACGATCCTTATTAATGTCTCTTTGTAACACTCGGATTAAAAAAATTGTGCATTTAAGCTTCAAGTGTTGTTGATCCATTTGAAATTCACCATTTGTATCTGGATTAAACATCCATATTTACAAAAAGAGCCGATCACTCGAAACTTCACTTCGCCAATTTTAAGGCTACAAAATATATAATGTGTAGAAATTTGAGCATAATCAATAATTTAATATTTAAGGAAAGTTTCTTACAGCTCCTTAAATATTCAAAGTATTCTCTTTTATATTATAAGTTATTTAAGAAATAAAAATTACGAGGACTTTCAGTCTTCATAGTATTCATTAGTTTATACTAAAACAAAATTTAGGTTCTTACAGGAAGACACTTCTCAAAATGATGATACATAAAATGTGTTATCAAAGAGAACGAAATGCATTTTTAAAAAAGAAAATGCATGTTAAATTTGAATGAGGCAGTTTCGAGTTCATATTTTATAAATCTTTTACATATTTTATATTATATATCGTAAATTATTTTAAATTCTGTTCTCAAAAGGACGTATACTTTCGTACTTAAGGTTTCAAGAACGAAATAGTAAATTCAGCAGTGAAAAGATGTCTGATTTAAGGTACAGAACAAAGTCATAAATATGTAAATTTTCTTGCATCCAATTAAAAAAATGACTCATAAGGTACGCAAAATCCTGTGAAATAACGATATTTTATTCATTTATAATTTATGAAATTTCATATAATGCGCCCTATATTAAATGAAAATCAATAGTTGTAAACACTTTCGTATAGGTTGGCGATATATTCCTCATGTTCCGATTCAAGAACATATAACTAGCGAGTTTGTGTTGCATTTTTTTCATCCCGAATGCTTGTTCTGAATTCCTAAAATGAACGAGCTTTCGCATTCCTCGGAATGTACTACCATGGTAACCACTGTCAATTCATTTCATCAGCAAGATAGTACCAACTAGTCAGAGAAATTCACTTTTCTGTAAAAAGAATAAGTTTTTCTTGCACAATTTATCGAACTAATAAGTGGTATCTAAGGAAAGCAAAATAGTGATTGAAAGTTATTTGCCCACATTTTTTGTAAATTGGTCAAGAATCGCGAGTTTGTAATCTATGGGTTACATACTTACCCGTAAATAACTCATGGATTGTAAGGTTTGATTAAATTATTTGATGTTCAGAATGGATTCCGAGTAATTTATGAAAATACGCAATTTACTGGCATGAAGGTTTATGTACTGCAATAGCAATATATTTATTTGATATTTTGATAACAGCAAAGCATGATCAATCAGTTTATAATTCTTATAAATGAATATACATAATTATAGTTTTAGTACACCCTAATATATTTCCTTTCGTTTTTAACGCGACTCAAATTTTAAACTTGCATGGTTACAGCTAAATACTTGAATATAGATGCTATTGTATGAAATGAATTGAAATATGCGTAACAGCCACAGTCAACTGCTTTAGGAAATAAGTTGCAAGTACATGTTTGGGAGTTAACCAGAATTTTCAATAAACACGAGATAGCTTATTGCTGGCTAAAACATTCAAAACTTAATTTTTAAAAACTGTAATAGATTATTACGCAACAAGAAATAATTTTTTAACTAAAACTTTCAGTAATTTATTAGAAAAATATTTCTATGTTATAAATGAAGCCTGAAGAAAAAGAAAAGTATTCATATGAATATTTGTATAAAACATATGCTTGACTTATCTAAATGAGACTTCAAGACCAAATTTATGAAGAAGTATAAATGAGGAAATCAAGATTTCAAACTATGACACTTATGCATTAACAAAGTTAACCAATTTATATTCCATAATTTTCGAACAATGAAGTTTATAATTCTAACAAAACATTTTTTGCATGGCTGGAAATTGCTATTGATATTAAAATCGTGTTGTATTAATAAATTTGCATTTCTTATTTTTCTTGTGCACAGTTTCGCAGTAATGCAGTTTCATTTTCTTACTCCATATGCAAAGTACAAATACATAAAATAAAACCTGTCCTATTTTAATATTTAATAATGGACAAAAAAAGCCTTCATAGACATAACAGGATTATGCAATAATGAAAATTGTAATTTCCATGTAATTAATGAAATCTGTTGCGAAATACAAGTAGTAATTTTTTTAAAGAATCAGGAAAAAGAAAGGAAGAAATGCTTTGAAGGAATTTAAAAGTAAGAATTTTTTTTTGTTAATTGATATTTTCAAAGTATATCGTATAAATGTCAAAATTTTCCTTTACAGAAATATCAATTATTTTTTAACATATCAAATCAGCTAGCATATCTCCAAAGAATATTCCATAAGATTGTATAAAGATTCCAAAATCTACAGAACGAAATATTAACTAAAATATTCTTCCTTGTATATAAATCATTTGTATAAATCTTTATAATTGTAGAGAATTTATAAAAATTAACTAATTGAGCGTCATTGATTTTTAAACGTCCAGCTTTCAAAATAATTTTGTACAAGTATTTTAAAATCTGTAATAAAAGGTTTTATTTTTCTTTTTACAAGTACACACGCATACAACATTATTAGACGATAAATGAAATCTTGAAATATAAATTATGATTTAAATCCAGAAATTTAAAACTGTAATACTTTGCTAAATGACAGAAAAAGGTTGATTCTATTGATTAAATGAATAAATCTGATAAAGTTAGATTCTAAAATGGAGTGATCAATACATATGATACTTAAATATTTCTCATTTACGTAATTTGTGTCATTAAATAAATTACCATTAAAAATTTTCTAAGAACTTTTTATAATGCAGAAACATTACTATCATTTATCACGATTAAAGTTCTTTTTTCTTCTTTCATTTAGCTCATTTGTCAAGCCAAGCTTTGTAAAGTCATCTCAAAAAATCTATGCCAATGACAATAATAATGACGAAATTACCGTTTTAAAAATATTTCTTCAACGGAAAATATGGAAAAGGGTATAAAAATAAAACGAAATTAAGCCAAACATGGAATAATCAAATGCAAGCATTATAAGCTGTATATCATTACTGAATAATGCAAGAAAATAAATTACAAGTTCAATGGATCAAAGAAACTTTATATAATTTATAAAGTAAAGGGGGAAAAACGCCTAGTTGTAATTGTTTGAATTTTAATAAATAATGTAGAAATAAATTAGTAATTTGCAATCTCTAAAAAGAAAATTTGCTCCATGGAATCATTTACAAATCAATTTAAAACGATAAATTTTTTATACGAAAAAAAAATGAAAATTATAAATTGACTTTTTTTATATCTAAGTTTTTGAATAATTACCATACGGTTAAATTTGTAATATTAAAAATTGAAACTTGTGACTTAAAAGAACAAAAATGTATAACTCGCAAGAAAATGAGTTTAATATTCATTTTTTTAAGTTTTTTTTCAATAACACAACTTTAATATTTTCGTTTTAAAATCATTGTTGTTTCCGTCATTCTATCTAAAAATAATGCTAAATTAGCCGTATTTTACTAACTAGAAATTAAAAGAAAAAACAATCGAAAAATCTGACATTTTCAGATAATTATGAATATCTTTGCAATATATTTACAGGTTACGGCTTTAGGAATAACTCGTGGAGGGATTCATTTTGACCAAATATAAATATATGTTTTAAGAAAAAAAATATGTCAACGAAATTTTTTTTTTTGAAACTTAATACATTGATCGTTCCTCCGAATTTCTTTCAATATAACTATTTGATCTTGCAAGGAACCGGTGAACACTATTACCAAAGTTCTCATTGACTTTCAATATCTTCCACTTCAGGGTCAAACCTTTCCTGAACTGGCAAAATATAGATTTAGTATTACGAATAAAAAGCATATGCTTCTAAAATTAGGAATTAAAGTGTCTATTAAAATTTGACGCTTAGAATTGCATTGCTGGAGAAGTTGAGACAGAACAAAACAATTCATTAATCCCATTGAATATACCGATAGTATAATGCAGGTAATTTGCAATATGTTCGGTATATAAAAAGTTGAACCATCAATTAAATTGTAAATATCCTATTCACAGTAAAAATTCTTTCCGATTTGATATTTGACTGAACAAAATCATTTCGAAATTGCAAGAAGATTTGCTTACAGAAAAAATTCAATTTTGATAAAAAATTAAGCTTTAAAAAATTAAGTTTATAGGAGATTCCTGCAGTAAACTTATATGGACTACCATTTACTTCTAAGTCCAACATTGCGTGCAAACGACGACAACTAATTTCCCTTACGTCAATCTCATACACTCAGCCAATATTTAGTAGAACCAAACGCTACAGCAATTCGAAGAGGAGCGTTAATTCATCAAGCCATCATAACCATTCTATTTGTAAACCAAGGAAATGTATACTTAAAATTGAAATTGCTTGCTCAAAATTATTCATTTTGCCTAGGAATAAATAAAAATGAGACATTCGAATAGAGCTAATATTTAAGATAAGAGTTTCAAAAATGGAATGTAAAGGTACATTCCAAGTAATACTGATTGTTTAAAGATAATTATATAAAGGAAATACTAACTCGAATTTGAAAAATATATTGTATCGAGTCCGCATAATAAATC
Organism: Argiope trifasciata; assembly: GCA_026543055.1. Taxonomy (NCBI): domain Eukaryota; kingdom Metazoa; phylum Arthropoda; class Arachnida; order Araneae; family Araneidae; genus Argiope; species Argiope trifasciata. The sequence continues at coordinate 112,764 of JAPMOQ010056242.1, forward strand.
TACCTAATTTCCCTGAAATATACAATATTTTATCCATTATCCTTTAAATTTTCTTGAACATACTGTAGATTATATAACAGAATAAGGTCATCTGTTTTCATCTAGATATAGGTCTTGTAATCAGATGGAAGTCACTGAAATTGGTTTCGTTTTATGAACTGGCAGGTACATTTCTACGAAATTAACCCCCTTTTAATATAAAAGATAAAATTTTACTATAGAATCAGAAACGCATAAATGTTATTAAATTGAAACATGCACTTGCACTCGCTTATATGGTTATTAATGGCGATAATTTGCATTATCTGAGAAATTTAGCCGTTAATTATTTGTACGTAGTTATATTTCCAATAATGAATTGTGTACTGTTTGAGTCTGAAAATTCAAGAAATTGAGGAACAATTTCATAAAATTAAGCTCGATGAACTTTTATTAATAACCATTTAAAAATCAAAATAATTGGGCTTCATGCAGAGAATAGTTCTCTATAAAATACCGCTGAAACAGATCAAGGGTAAATTAATTTTAACAGCAACTCAGGTAACTCTAGGATATTAAATTTATTTACAAACCTCACAAAGAGGGGATAAATATACGGTAGAGGCAGACAGGTACATTGAAAGGGCGATTTAAAACAGAGGCTTATAACTATTCGCCCAATTCATGGAAAACGGAAAAATAGATTAATCAATAAAAACTCTAATCAGATTTTATACGCGATTGATTAAAATTAAAGGTTGACTTATTCATTTTTTAAAAAATTTGAGAACATTAACTATTTATTTACTGGAAAAGATCTTCATACTTAAAGCTTTAAGAAGCGTTCAGCTTCTTAAATATTTTGAGGCGCATGGAAATTACTAGATGAGTACAAGAAATGCGGGAGTGTCCAATTCCTTTTATAAATTGCCGAGATGTCTGAAGATTTTATTCTTTATACATTACATTTATATGGTGAAAACAGCACACTTATTTGATACGAGTTTAATAATTGCTAAGAAAAGACCTAACATTTTATTCAAACCGTTTTATGGCAATAAAACAGGCTACTTGTCAACATTCAGATAAACAGAAAATTTTGCATTGGACTCTTGCAACTATCCAAGCAAATAGTGCAAACATTGTACGAGTAAAACCCGTAATAAGTCTGTTTAATGTTAATAAAGAGTAGCAATATGAAAAATGGATCTTTTGATCAGTACCGTGTCGCTAATTCTGGAAAAAGTTGTTGTCCATACCACAAGAAACAAATATTTTAAATTGAAGAAAGTCTTAAAAAGTTAAAATTACTGTTAAATCCAATAGTAAAGACCTAACTATTGCAATTAATAATATACAAGGAAAATTAAACTTTAAACAATTAAATGATTTGCGAGTAAACCGAGAAACTAAGAATTTTGAACAAGATTATTTGAGGAATTTGACAGTTGAATTCCCTAACTGGGAGAACAAAATGCCGATATCATCGATTCAAAAAATGAGTAATTTTAAAGCTTAAAAGTTTTCGAAATTCATAAAGAGTTGTTCAGTTAGGACATGCCAATATAAAAAATTGCACGGATTCTATATATTTTAAGATCCAAATAGCCAAGTAGTGCGTTAAAGATGTAGAGGACTGATGTACGACTATCTTGAAAGGAATCTATTTGGAATAAACATTAATAGTTTGGGAAAAATTCACCAAATATAAATTATTTCCCTATTATCAAAAATTTATTTTAGTCTTTGATGCGTTTCAGTAACCTTAAGCCCATATAATTGAGAACACAAATTTGATAGCAATAAAATTATGTAATCTATTTAGATATTAAGTGAGCTCAGAATGTTTGTTAATCCAAAATTCTCATTTTGGATCAACAAGAAGTTTTATTTATTAGAGAACTCTTATTCACTTCGTAATGAATTTTTGCAACATTCACGGTGCATTCAATTGTGTTTCGTCCATCGAACTTCAAAAGGGATATTTCAGGGCCTTTAAAAATTCGGCTGTTAACTATTATAAATTGATACAAGACATGTTATTTAATTCATAAGTGATATTCGCATCAAATATTTAAAAAAAATCCGAATATTCTCTAAATAATAGTCAACTAACTTGACTTCTAGTGAAGGTATTAAAAAGAAGATTTATATATTAAAAGTATCTGCTATAATAAATTTTATAAATCGTTTTTAGCGAAATTAAATCAAAAAGGTCCATTTACTATTTTTCAAGAATCTGTAATTAGATCCGAAACTCGGAATTTTAAAATTTCCTGCAATTTCTTTTCAATTTCAAATACAATTGTTTCTAAAATAAAAATAAAAAACTCCTTACAATTTCATATACTCTTGCATCCGTACTGATCTAAGGCATACCTTGCATAGATCCCCATTTGTGCATTCTCTCACCTTTTCTGCGGAATAATTAAATGGAAATGTTCAATCAAAAAGTCTGAAGGAGTGTAACTAAGACGCTTATAATTTCATTTAATTAGAAGCTTCAATTTTCTTGAGAAGGAAATCTGCAAGTTCAAGAGTAAAATTTACAGAGTTTGAAAAAGTAATGATCATTTATTGATGAAATAAAACAGCAAATATATAGCAGAAGAGTGAATAAATACCCATTTATGTAGACAAATACATTTAAATAAGAGCAGTGGTAGCAAAATATTTAGGAAATTGTTTATTTAAGGAAACATTTATATTATGTTCCAACACTCAAGTTGCATTTTGAATTGCAAGGCAAATTTACATTCAGGTACATGATTACATTAAACATCGATCTCAGGCACACAAAGTTTGCTGCATTAATGTTTAAAATAACTTCCATCTATTCACATACACATTTTTAAAATTTTGCAAAATACTTTCTGCCTTTCTTAGAGAAATTGATTTCTTTATTAAATGTCTTGCCAATATCTTAATGCTTTTAGCAGCCAAGTGTATGAAGTGAATATAGTTCATTGCAATGAATGTTTTTGTATATGATTAAGATTTACACAGATTCCACTCAAGGAGAGAAAAGATTCCGAAATGGTAGATTGCATAACCTCAATATGAGTACTACGTTAGTTGCATGATATATATGCTAAAAATATCCACGAAACCTTCAATTATATCCACAAAATATTGCAAGTAAAGCCTCTTAATTTAAATATTCTCGTAAAAATCTAAAGCATTTTATCTTATAATCAATAAATTAAGATCGGACGATACATTTGAATAGTAACAAATATTGTCCTATTTCTGGTACAAGGGTAAATAAAAATTAAAGCATTACGCTATTTTAGGATTTTTACCACTATTCCAAGAAATTGGTGGGTCACAATTCAAGCAAGTTTACTTAATTTCCAGATTTAGCATCCAACAAAAGCATTGATTTTATTCTATTGTACGTTTAATTATGCATGCAATAAATGACGAGAATGACATTTCTACATAAAATTGATTTGAAAATGACATTCATTGATGGAAACAATTTTAAAGCTGAAATTTAAACTAATACGAATTTCAAAAGCGGAACAGTGAATATACACTTCCTATATACGTTTTTTTTTAATTAATGAGTTGAGATTTCAGTAAAGATTGATAAAGAGAGAGGTAAAATATTTAAAGTATGTGTTTCATTTACATGAAAATCCTTTAACCGGTTATTTGATTCACATTGAATGTCCGTTAATGTGAATATTGATATGACTGAAGAAATTATTAGGTTGGTGCGTATGAAATGTCGGATTCTCTTTACGTGCGGACGTTTGTCTCCCTGTTTTCGTTATACTTTTGTCTTTGGCATAACCTCATTCATAGTCGTATTGTCCATTGCCAGAGACTCTTTCAGCAAAATAGGTTTTCTCGAAGGTCTTCCCTTTTGTTATTTCTTTTGAGTTTATTGCCGATATGAATTCTGCCGACATTCGCGTCATTTTCTTATATGAGTACAGACTTGGTAATAGTGCTGCAAAAGCTGCACGCAACATAAACCAAGCGTTTGGGGAGAATACGGTTAACGATCGGAAAGTGCAGCGTTGGTTCGAAAAATTTCGGACTGGCGATTTTTCACTGCAAAATGAGCCGCGCGGAATACCCAAAACGTCTGTGAAGAATGATGACCTGAAGGCTCTAGTGGAAGCGGATCCAGCCGTATCCACGAGGGAACTTGCTATCAGGATGAAAGTTGACCATACAACGATATTGAGACACCTTTCTGAGACTGGCAAGGTTAAGAAGATGGACAAGTGGGTACCGCACGCACTGACAGAGCGAAATAAGCTGGAACGAACTGGAATATGAAGTTTTGCAGCCTCCACCATATTCACCGGATCTCTCGCCGACCGATTTTCATTTTTTCAAGCATTTAGAGCTGTTTTTAAGGGGCAAACACTATGAAAATGAAGGCAGTCTAAAAAACTCGATATCAGAGTTTATTAATTCTAAAGACCAAAATTTTTTTAAGACAGGCATCTACGCTTTAAAATCTCGTTGGGAGAAGTGTATTGAAGCGAATGGAGCATACTTTGATTGAATAAACAGCTTTTGAAGAAAGATATGCAGTTTTATACAATCACTTAAGAATCCGACATTTCATACGCACCAACCTAATATGACACAGAGTAGAAGCAAGAGCGAAAGTACTCGATTTAATTTGACAATACCATCTTTATTACAAGCTTTTAATAGAGTAAAATTTCATGTATAAAATTCTATAAATATTCCGAGTCAAACTGAACAGTTTAAAATTTGGTCAATCTTTCATTGAAGTTTTTTATTGCAGAAGCAATTCATTTTTTCGAAGCCAGAAAACTCAATTTTCCTTTTAATAAAATACGAGCCATATGTATCGACATCTAATAGTGAGAACTGGATGGGTAATATTGTTTGAAAGCGGAATTTGATTTCATTTGCAATAAATGTCTCGGGTTAATGATTACTTATGAATTTAGGACACCGGCAAAAACAATAGAATCTTTATTTTAAATTGATTTTTAAATTAGTCGAAAATGCGAGCTTTTAACCGAAACTAATTTCATTTAACCATTGAAAGTTTCAAATCCCCAGACATTTACGACTTCGATGGTGATCAGGCATCGGATTATAAACGTCTTGCAGAATATAAAAGAGTGTTAGTGACTGGCTTGCACAGTCATTAACAATTCATTCCCTAGATTGTTTCGAAGAATATAAAATTGGATTAGAATTCAAAATATACATATTTGACATTACAAACTAGTTCATTTCATCTATTGGAATTGCATACTTTTGATTTTTCAAAAGTTTAGGCCTGGTAATAAGAAAATTTTAGGAACCAAAACGTACAATTATTTTCAACTTTCAAAGCCTTTTGATACAAGTTCGAAAACTCTTTGTTAAAACAATCTCATTTAGAAGTTTCGGTACATTCGAAATTATATCAAGTCTTTGAAAGGGTTTTTTATAGGAAGAGAACCTAAGCATTTAACAATAAGCATGGATTTACTAAAGTTCAACGTTTTAAAAATGCAATTAAAAATTATTTTTAGTAATTTTTAAAATTGCATAAGTAATGAGCCTTTTAATATAAAGGTATGCTTAATTGGCATTTATGGCAATGCTTTGACATATCATTTATGACAAAGAGTTTTCTTTTCAAAATCGAGATAAACTGGCAAACTAGTTCTCCAAACTTAGAATACTTCAAATGAGAAATTTCATTGACTATGTGATGCACTTTTCTGAGTAACTATCACGATTAACAGTAATAGGATTCCGTAAATAATTTATCTTTTAATACGACAAGAAACCTTAAGTGAATATTGATTCAACTATTGTGAACCAGACAACACCAATCATTTTTGGCAACCAAACATTTAGAAATTAATTTATTACCAACCATTAGATTCAATTTTTTGATGAATTACAGTGTAATTGGTGAATGTTAAATAGAGCGTGTCTTGGTAATTTATATGCTAATTTGTGACGTATTATAAAAAGAGAAATCAGTAAATATAAACATAATGAAAGACCATTAGAGTATGGAAAGATGTTGTCAACAAAGGCTTCAAAAATTATTAAGAATATCGAAGGACATTATTCTGATGAACAAAGAATTCCAAATAGATAAAGTTGATAGGAAAGAAAAATATAATTATACCAAATGTATTGTTTTTGAAATGACTTAAAAATATTTCTGATCATAAGAAATTTTTAATTACATTAATTAATTGATTTATTGATATTACAAATTGCATACTATTTATTATTTAAATTAATCACTGTATAATCCTAAATTACTTAAAAATTTCAATTTTATTATACGTTTCTGATTAAGCTTTTTCGAATGATTGTAGTATAATATAAAAATATACATAGTAATATAAAAATATACATAATTATCAAAATAAATGAAAATTTCCATTTCTGTAATAATACAGAGCAGATACATTAATTTAATAATATGCGATAATAATGCTCTTGGAATAAATTTTTAAATTTTATGAATATAAACACAAACATATTGCAATAAATAACTAATGAAATAATATGTCCACAAAAAAATCCCATGAACTAGCCTTCCATATAAATGGCTAATTTTGTACAATAAATAAATAAATATACCGATGAAGGGTTTTTAGTTTCAAATAATAAGGCACTATATTGATAAAAAATATTTGCACAGATAATAAAATTTTGAAACAATCGAATTAATTAAATTAAACTATTTAGTTAATAAGAGCAAAAAAAATACCATTTATTATTTACTAAACTCCGAGTTAATGCATTTATGGAGGTTGTTAATTATATTAATTTTTTGCTAAATTCCTTTGAGATTGCAGTTATGTTAAAAAATTATCAAATAATTTTAATGGTGATACTTTTCTTTTTCAGTGGTAACATTTTTTTTTTACTCAACACTGCATTTAAAAGGAAAGTAAGTTAATTTTTATTCCGAATTATATAAATTCCTTCAATGCTATACCAAGAGATGTGTTTTTCTGATTTTGTGAAATCTATTTTATTTAAATTATATTTTATATAGTAAATAGAGAACAATAATGGATCTTAATTTGTTATTAACATTTAAATACTATTAAAAATAGCATAACTATAACGTGAAAAAATATTGTTCTTTTTCAATTAATCTTTGTCTGGTTCTGGAAGACAGTACATTTATTCTACGTAAAGAAATAAAAGAAAACAGGTATTTTCTGTATTTCAACATAAAGTGACATACATAAAAATGTTACATGCGATTTAAATATTCTTAACTTTTTATTTAAAAAAGGATAATCTATAGATTGCAATTAATTAAACAAAAGAAGTTTCAAAATTATTCTAACTTGAACGTATGCAAAACAGATAAAGAATCTGAATCAAGATAATTTAAAAACATTATTACAGTAATGTGAGAAATGTATTCTTAATATTAAGATCTAGATTAATAAATATAGTATATAGTATTTCAACATTTATTTTAGACGAAATGCATAAAAGTAAAAATATTTTATGATCAGTATCATTATATTGAGTATTATTTTTTCTGAAATTAATTCTTGAAGAGCTACCAGCTGAATAAAAATAATAAGAATATTTTCCTTATATTTCATTTATTATTTTTTATCTAACTTTCTTTGCAAACAAACACTTACCTTAACGGTTTCTGTATTTTCTTAACGCTGTTCTAAAAAGTAAAAATTATAAAAAAAGAAAATAGTAAACAACACAAACAACTAAGAAAAAAACGTTTGTTTAAAATACACGGTCAGATCCTAGAGTCAGCTGCTAAAAGAAATGGACATGTCTCTGGAGTCTAGTTACAGAGTCGGAAGCGGACAAGCCGTAAGTCTCAACAGGGTCTATGATCACTAGCGGATTTGGTCTGCCATTTCTGAAAGCAGTTATTTATCACATATTCCCAGGAGTATATGTTTTGTTTCCGGTTCACCTATCGTTGCTTTGGATGCATAAGAAAATAAAATCTTGTTCTTATTTTTCTTTTTTCTAGAATTTAAATGCGAAACTTTGAAAATAATAAAGCTACTTCATTTCATCTTTGGTTAAACAGCTTAGGTTAGAAATTTAGACAATTTAAGGCTCCAAAAAAAGATTAATTTAAATTGTAACTACAATATTAAATACAATAATGTTTATTTTGCTAATGCAAATGTTAAAATTGCAAATTATGTTTAGAAAGAAGAGATTCAGTAGCATTTTGTATTTACAAACCTTCAATTGGAAAGAATATTACAAGAATCATTATGCACAAGACATTGCAGAGACTGCTAAGCACAATGTCAAATGAATGAAACATTACTTAAAATCTTAATTTGTTTGATAATTTATATAAATATTAAAATTTTTTCTTAAATTAAAAGATTATTAAAAATTACATATTTATCTTCCTGGATGCACATGCATTTAGTATTAAGAAATACGTAATAATAAATATGTGTATTTGTCTCTTAAGTATACACTATCATTTGCTCAGAAAACTTAAAGAAAATACAATACTTCTGAATTAATGTATAATTTCCTTAAAACTAATAACATAATTGGTTTAAAAAAACAATCAGGTTATCCCACAAAATTCTCTAATGTTTTATTTTACTCTCTGTATTGAAATAAAAATACAGAACATAAATTTATACAGAAATTGGTTCATATTTATAGAGATAATACTTTGATTGAATAAATAACACGAAACTCAAGTATAATTAATAACATGATTAATTTTAATAAATGATTATCTATTGGGGAAATAATTGCTATTTTATGGAGCAAAACCTATAAAGAAAATACTAGATCTACAAATACAGCTTTATTTACAAGTTAATGAGCATAACTTTAATTTTAACTTAAAAATCTGAACATTTTAGGTCAAATATTTTGTATTAATACATATGCTTGAAAACGCATATATAAGTAAATAAAATTCAATCAAATTTCATTTTTTGGAAAATTTCTAGCAATAGAAAATACAGTTCAGTTTCATAAAACTGAAGGTGATAAATTTGTTGTTTAGAAACTGAAAAATAATGCCAAGAGGGCGCGCGTCATCTCCGGTGACTTGGTTGTACCGGGTTTCCTTTATACATTTCGGTTTCCTTAATCTTATATCAATTGCTTTTTCATGCATTCAATTATTTGAGAAATAATTTTTTATCAAGACATTTTTTTAAAGGAATAAACATAATATATTTTAAACTTTCAATAATATATACAGAGAATATGTATTTAAAATTGTGAAAAAATGTTATTTGAAAATATTTTTTAAAAAACGATAATTAATTGTATTTGTACATTTCTTCAGAGAATAAAAATCTAAATTATTTAAATAATGTCCAGAAATTTTAGACGGTGATAATTTAGTAAATTGTGGACCTTATTTAGTAATGAACCTAATGAATGAGCTTATTTAATAATTTTCAGATTTCAAAATTGCTAACAATCTTTAATTGTTAAATATATCCCCCTGTAATGATAAAAAAAGCCTTCCAAAAACTTCAGAATTTCAAGGAAACATTAGTGATCTGATATATTTTGTCCGTAATTACGCATACATTTCTTTGTTAAATCTTAACTATGTATAATTCTCTAGAATAATAAGTAATTCAGAGTATTTGGAGTAGAAGCGTAATATATTATTCCCTTATAAAATACACTAATAATAATAGCTGTAGCCATAATGATAAATTCATCAAGTAATTAATATCATACTTTAAAAAGCAAAATAATTGTTACTAAGCTTTGTCTTAAGCTTAAGCAGGATCTACAAAATAGAAGTACGGGTATTTAATTAAGAGTTTTGATATTCATCTTAATGATCATCTAAAGAAATATTATTATTTTAAAGCATCTTAAAACGCTTTAAGCAAAGAATCTTAGAACGCTTTAAGCACTTGTTTAAATGTGAAACCAGAAAACAAATCTAAGCTTAAGTTTCATCACAGAAATTTTAATAAAAATACCAGAAATGAAACTCTAATTACATAAGATATTCTTTTAAATAGAAAAGCTTTGGGTATTTCGAGTACTTCTACAAAGAATAGAAAATGTTAATTCTAATCTTAGAAGTATAATAATTGAGAATTGTTTGAATATTAATCTTTAGAAACCGTAAAATTAAACATTTTAATTTACATGCAATGATTCAGATACTCTCAAACTTTATATTTACAAAAAATATTTTTGCTTTTGGTAGCTTAAGAAAAATTAGATAAAAGATGACACGATAATCTATGCATTGACATCATATGGTATACATAATATGAATTATTAATATTGCATATTTAATTTCACTTGGGTATCTAACCAGACCAGACGCTTTGATGTAATTAGACTAAAAGGTTGAAATTTAATAAAATTATAGACAACACAATGAATTACAAATATGTGTGACATTTCTTTCTGTTGTGTGAAATATTTAATGTTCCCAAGTTTAATGGTTGTATGGAGAATTTATCAAAATAATAAAATTAAATGTCCGCATTTATTCGGAAATATTTATTTTATTCATGCCTTTCTTTAAATATTTTATTATTTAAAGAAATGTATAAATGAAATATATAATTGTATATAGAAGTTACATATTAATAATTAATAATTGTATTACGGTCAATAAGATATGGACAAATGCATAACTTATTTTCTTAATTTATTATATTATGAATCAAGACGAATGAAATAGGCAAACATTTTATAACAATTACAATATTGCATTCAATTTAGAGATAAATTAAATTGGAGTAAGGATAATTAAAGAAAATTATTTCTCTGATAATTAATTGCGATAAACTAAAAAAGATTTTTCACTATGTGAATACAATTAAAATTAAATTTTCATATAGTTAGATTTCTACTTCTAAATTATTTAGAGATAAATAAATATGAAATGAAAGACTCGTTCAAAAGTTTAAAAAATATTTAAGTTGTTTTATAAAAATTTCATATGGTACTTCACAAGCACCATTGAGCTGCATTTCAAATTCTATTGATTTATTCAAACATTACTTATTTATATACTTGTAATAAAAAAATCCCTTTATAAACATATAAAAACATTAATATGTTATTAAATTATAAATTATGATAAATTTGCCATAGTTCATAAGTCAAATTGCCAGTCGGCCTTCAACTTTCGAAATAATTACAGAACAAAAATTTTGTATGTATCAATTTAAAATGTAAGTTCTTATTTTTCCAAAGATTCGGTTTTAAATATTCTAGGCCACATCTTTTAATTTTTATATATTTTTTACCTCCATTATTGTGATGATAAGTCAAATTACTGAATTATTTATTAATTATGAAGGGAACCTAATCGTCTTTGTCAAGCAAGTTTTTTGTCAGGAATATTAGTTATAGCTTATTTTGTTTATATCATGTAAACATAAATTATGTTGGTGATTCTGACAAATGGTTAGAAATCAAAATCGTGTTAATTTAATTGCCCTATATATGTTCCAATTATACTGCAGTTCTAATGAGGATTAAACACATAAAATAGTTTATATTAAAATGCCCGATCATCTCTCTTCTAACTTCCATGGTATTGCACCTTAAATTTAATTTATCTCTTTCATAAATTGCCCTGATTTTGAGCAGAATCATTCTATAGTTTTTAACGATGATGGAGAATCTAACATTTGTTGAACAATGAAAAATGATTAAATTTGAGAATGATAATATAATCTATTGTTAGAAATAAAGCAAAAAAGTTTTTAAATAATTCTCAAAGTTTCGCTGAAATTAAATTGAAATTATTAAAAAGACAATTTTTTCAAAGATTTAGAAAGCTGTAAAATTTTTTTTTCTTCTACTTATTTCTGAAGTTATTGTGAAAAAAATCCAAAATTCTGAATAATCTTACATTAATTATAAATATAATACAAATTTAAAACAATCACTCCAAAGTGCACATTCTGACCTTCCAAAATATTTGCTAAATTTGGTAGTTGTATGTTATGCGCGCACTCATTTATAGATTTACTTAAACACATATTCGCCCTTATTATTAGTTCAAATCAAAGCTTAATAATAACTTAATTTTTTTCTGAAGAGCATATTTAAGCATGATTGTTTAGGCTTAAATTTATTAAGCATGACTCAAAGTACATGAATATTATTAAATAATATCCATATTATTAAGCGTTTAACTTGAAGCGATAGACCAATATATCTTCTATATAGCTAAGCATTATGATGATCCATTATATTAATTATGTCCCTAAAACAGTTTTGCATTTTTTGCTCCAAACAAATTTAATTACAAATTAAATTGGACTACAAATGATCAAAAGCATTATTTATTAGAAGAATTATAAATATAATTATCATTAAAAGAATGTTACACTTGATGATTTCACAAATAATTCACTCTTAGAATTCCATAGAAACTGTACGCTCTTGATTATAAAGTGTCTAGACAATAATAAGAAAAGAAATATGCGGTACTCATTTTATAAATTGGATCAAATATGAAATGTCGGTAGTCTTCTGGATAATTTTTTAAGATGGAACTTTTTCGTACTGTATGAAGTATGTGTTTTTATAGAAGTAATATCTTGCAAAAACACATTTTTACTAAGCTTATTTATTTAATAAACTAAATACTAGGTCAATTGCCATTATGTTGTCAATATTTTTTTTTCAAAACCTTCACTTTTCTGAATTGTGAAAGTTATGAAACTGAAAAGAAATAAAGTGAAATTGCTAAAGCATAAGCACGCTAGGAATTATCAACAGAAGATACTTTTCCTACTCAGAATCAGTTTTCATATCAAATGCATTCCAAAGAATAACTGTGTTGATTGATATAGATATACGCAGGGTAGCATAATTAAACTTCCCTCTAAACAACATCTTACAACCCAAATGGATGAACATATTGCAGCGAAATTTAATATATAGACATTGCACGAGAAGCACTCACGGAATTTCGAAAAACGGCTCCAAAATATCCACCAGAGGGCGCTTTTTCTGTCACCAATAAATTTGACAGAAAAATGACCAAAATGTAATATAGAAATAATAACAATCCAGAATGAGTAATAAAAATATAAAATTGCGATAAATGTCAATTCTTAAGAAGAAAAAAATATTGATCTAGAAAGATTTTCTAAAGAAAATTGTAGTAAAAGATTTATGAGAGGTAAAGGTAGAGGTGGTAATTACAATATCATACTTGAGGATTTTCAGAATTATTGCAGCTTAGAACATAATAGTGAGAATATTCTTAAAATTAAAAAATATATATATATCTTTTTGGCTTTAGAAAAAATAAACTTAAATGGTTCATTAATAATAAATTTGAAGATTTAATATTCGAAAAATCCTTTACAAAATTCATAATTCTAGATCTAATCAAATTGAAGGTTAAAATTGAAAAAAAAAGATCTATTATTCAAAAAGAAAATTAATTTAAATAAAGAACACTGTGTGGTGAGATTTTTAGATATAAGCTTTGAAAACCTAAAATTATCTAAAATTATGCATAATAACAAGGATTTCTTTCCTTAAAAGGACAGTATAATTCCATCAATAGCTTTTAGTTATGCAACAACTCTAAGAAAAAGAATTTGCAATTATAATTACCATAGCAAAAATTTAAATAAAATAAGCAAAATAGACTGTAATTGTAACAAAGATATGCATAAAGATTATGTAGATACTGACAAACGGCATATTATAACTGGGAGCCTAAAAATCATAGAGTCAAGCTTTTTAAGAGATTTAATGGAAAGAGGAACAAATTCAGAAGGATAGAAAAGACAAACATTAAAAAAACGTTAATTTCAATTGCACAAGATCTGGATATTTTTATCTCTAAATTATCTAGAAAATACCATTGGCCTCCAGAGGGTTTTAAAGAATGGAAAGTAAGGATTTCAGAAGAAACTAAAACCAAATTTAATGAGGGTAAAGTGTTAACCAAAGAGCGAGGAATATATTTTAATAAAACTTTGAAACAAGTAATAAAGAATTTAAAAGAGAGGTTCATTATTACTTTAATAGATAAATCTGCAAATAATTTCTGTCTAATCTGCAAATTTTATTATAAAGAACTTTTAATTAAATAATACAACTCAAATTCGACTTATAGTTTGATTTGTACCGGTAAATAGAAATTAGATAAAAGGATGCTAGCATTCTCTGAAAAAAACCAAAATTAAAACTTGCTCCTTAAATTGTCCTTATTTATTCCCAACTGTAAAATTTCATAAAAAACCCAATAAAATTTAGATTCGTAACTTGTAGCACAGGTAGTTACAATTACTATAAGGGAAAACATTTTTTTAAATACTTGAAAATTATCTTAAATAAAATTAAAGATGAAGAAAACTTTATAATTGATAGTAACAAAGATATTTTAGACTTTCTAAAGGATAACAATATTAAAAAAAAAATGAATACTTTAGATTTTGAAAATTTATGCACTAACCTTCTTCACGAAAAATTAATGGATGGATGTATCTTAATATAAGAAGAATATTTAGATAAAGATATTATCACAAAAAATAATTGGCTAGAACTATGTAAATTTAAAATCAAAGTAAATTACGTTTTTAATGGTTTTAACTTCTATAAACAAGTCAAGGGAATTCCAATGGGAACAGCTTTTTCTAGGGCGTTAGCTAACATCTTCTTACATCACTATGAACAAAACCTAATTAAACTCAACTCAATTAAAGGCTGTAGTTTTATAGATGATTTACTTCTATTAAACGTAGATAATCCTAATGTAGTTATTAATTGTTACCCAAAAGATTCAGTTTTAACTAAAAGAAATGAAGATCAAAATAAAGCTAATTATCTAGATTTAAATATAGAAATATCTAATGAAGAAACTTTAATAGGCATTTAGATAAAAAGGATGATTTTAACTTTAAAATAATAAAACTCAGTAATTACCTTTCAAATTTAAACTCTAAAATTTTTTAAAACCTAATATTTTCACAATTTAACAGAATTAAAAAAAATAATTATAAGATTTCTTACAATACAGCAGCTATTAATCTACTTAAAAACTTAAATACTAATAAATTCCCAAAAAGCTTTTGCAATATCGAAGCATTAATTAAAAAACAATTATATAAATTCTAACTAAATACTTAGTTTTACACAAAAGATGGCGCTCCTAGAGTTCTTTTGATGACGTTATATATGACAGAACAAGGTAGGCGTTTTTAACTTTTAACGTGGTAAAATTATTCTAGTATCAGGATGTACAATTACAAGTATAGGATTTATCTCTTATTTTGTTCTCAACTATTATTTGAAAGTAACTTTTCAGTTTGGTGGGTGTTTTTTCTACCTTCTTTTTTTGCTGAATATGATTTTATATCCTTGTGCTTGTCAGGTTTACTGTGTTTTTTTATTGAATTTCAATTTGACTTATTTTATAAAGTCTATATTACTATGTATGATATGTAAGATTTTAATTTAGTTAGTAGTTTCTGTACATTCTTATATTGAAGAATGTGATTTTATGGTTTCATGTTTTTTCTGGTTTGTTGTGATTTTGACTTACCATTGTTTAAAATGTGATGTCTTTTTTTTATGATACTAATTTTATCTCCAAAACCTCAATATTCTGGGATTTTCGGGTCAAGAGGGATCAATGTTCTCACAAAAATCAAACACTTCACACACAAAAAAAATCTTGGTTTGAATCCTTGTCTGAAGGTGACCCTTGGGAAAGACTTCAGACCGGTTTTCTTTATTAATTTTGATTCCTAGGCTGTAATTGTTTCAATCGTACTAACATTTATTCTAAAGTTGAATCCTCTGGATCTTCTTAAATAACAAATCGTTATTCTTATAGCATTTGCTATATCAGCCAACGAGGCTCTCTAAATCTTCCTTGCATGTTACTCTGCCAATTTTTTTCTAGATTGGAATATTATTTGAACATTAATTTTATTATTTGTACCAATTTATTGTGACACATAGCGTATTAAGGTTTAGGTTGGTATTCCGTGTTGGATATTGCTGACAAACAAATTTTAATAACTGGTTTACTTTTAAGCTATTTTTCACTATCTATTATTTTTCTCAGTCCTGGTAACTTCTAAATAAACCTAGTTTAATATTCTTTTTTGAAATAAAATGTAATTATTATTTATATATTTCCTTCATAATATGTTATTACTGTTCACTATCAACATTTCCATGATGCAATTTTTTGGAAAAAAATATCATTGACCAAATTTTATGATAAGTATTTTTGTGTAGAACACAAAAAAATTGATGAAGCGGCATTCAAAATTTATGTTAACAGGAAATTATTATTTCCAAAATTATTTATGGTAATTATACAATAATACAAATATATACGTAACTATATTTAAAAAATAAAGACTTTGATGTTTTGAAAAGTTACATTACGTGAAATTCCATGGCAACGATAAAGAAATTTATATTATTTTCTTACTATTTGGGATTGGCTTATATTTTCCATAGCCATATTTTTTTCCATTCACATTATTAGTTTGTGTTCAATCTAGAATCCAATCTCAGAAAAATTAGAATTTTCCAGTCTGTAACAAGCATTCTTTCAGTGCATCCAAGGTACATAGTTATTATTCTCAATGTATGATGCACATTTTATACGTTAAGAACAACAATTTAAAGCTCCTATATACTCAAATTTAATTCTAAGCATTCAAAGAATCTTTTGCACAATAATGTGAGAAATAATGACAGTTTCAGATATGTCTAATTCATCAATATAGGACACTCGCCTAACACATGGACTATAGGACTCCATGTATGAGTTTAAGCGATTATATAGGAGCTTAGAATTATTACAATTTAAAAATTCATTTTAGTGTGAAAATCCTGCAAATTAGAACTTTAGATCCAAAGACCCTCAATCAAAAATGAAAAACTAGTGGATTTGGATCAAACTATAATGGGGACAAAACACTTCTAATAAATATTTAAAAGTCTGCAATGAAAAAATATATGTTCATGGAAAAAATTAAATTACTGATTTTTTTCAACATGGCATTAAACATTGATAAAATTCCAAGGATAAATATTGAGCCGATATTTTGAAATAATACTTTATTTATTATTGGAATTATGCATGAAAAGACATCTCTAATCTTTTTTTACGGCTATTTTATCATAATGAAGTTCTTGGATGGAATATAATAACTTCCATCGATATTTTTAATGAACTAAACAATTAATGTTTAAAATATTATCCCTGTATTATGATAGTTCGTTAACATTTTGATAATCGACATTATGGTATGAAGTAATACGCACTGAGCCCAAATATCTGCATATCATCAAGGAAATCATATCTCTAATCGACGATAATCAAAAAAGATGCAATCACTATGCCATAATAGTCCCCTATTTATCTGTGAAGAATCAGTTTTATGCAAATATTTTCCGTCAGAAATCCAAATAGAAAATAGGAAACTAGATTAAGACTCCTTCGATTGGCTAGCTTTTATACCGGATTCATTAAAACCGGATTGTTGATGTATGTTTCGTTTCTATATTTGATGCATCAGGAGATTTTTCTTTCTTTCCTGAGAACCGAGCCTTTTGAGTTTTAAAATGTAATGCACTTGCTCTTTTTTATTTTTCAACAAAAAATGGGCCTTTCCATTTTTTGGCAAGTAAAATTTCAAGTATCTTAGGATGGTTAATGTGAGGGTTGCTTAAATTACGAATAAAGTTTCTATAGTTAGTTTTTATTTCTTTAAATGATGGTTGGCAATTATCAAACTTGAAACATTATTTGGATTAAAGATTCTTTAAAACTAGATTACTGATATCTGTTTCCCTTTTCCAATATTATTTCAATGTCGTATATCTGATTCTATTTGGAGATTTTCTTCATATACACTGATGGAAAAAAATCCCAACACCAAGAAAAATTTATAGTACAGTAATGAAATTTTAGGAATACATTTGTCAATGTAACATATTTAATTGATTGAAGTTTCAAGATCACAGGTAGAGCCATTTCAAATGTGAAATGTTGGTATAATAGTAACCGGTGTAACCGCCAGAATTTTGAATGCAAGCATGCAAACGTGCATGCATTGTTTCGTACAGGTGTCTGATATCAGTTTGTGGGATGGAGTTCCATGCCTGTTGCACTTGGGCGGTCAATGCAGGGACGGTTAATGCTGGATGTGGATGTCGCTGTAGTTGTCATCCAAAGATGTACCATACATGCTCGATTGGAGAAAGATCTGGGGATCTAGCAGGCCAAAGCAACATGTCGACACTCTGTAGAGCATGTTGGGTTACAACAGCGGTATGAGGGCGAGCGTTATCCTGTTGGAAAACACCCCCTTGAATGCTGTTTATGAATGGCAGTACAACAGGTTTTATCACTAGACGCGTACAAATTTGCAGTCCGGGTACGTGGGATAACCACGAGGGAGCTCCTGCTGTCATACGAAATTGGTCCCCAAACCATTACTCCATGAGTAGACCCTGTGTGTCTAGGCCGCAGACAGGTCACTAGCAGGCGTTCACCTGGTCTCCTTCTAACCAACAAACGACTATCACTGCAACCAAGGCAGAACCGGCTTTCATCAGAAAACACAACAGATCTCCACTCCTTCCTCCAATGAGCTCTAGCTTGACACCTCTCACGTCACAAACGGCAGTGGTTTGGAGTCAGTGAAATGCACTGTACAGGGCGTCTGGCTCGGAGCTGTCCTTGAAGTAACCGAATTGTAACAGTTTGTTGTGTCATTGTGGTGCCAACAGCAGCTCGAATTTCAGCTGCAGACGCAGTACGATTAGCCACAGCCATACGCCGAATACGATGGTCTTCCCTCTCAGTAGTACCACAAGGCCGCCCGGAACCTGGTCTTCTTGAGGCATTACCTTCCTTTGACCACTGCCACCAATACCCATGCACAGTGGATACATTCCTGCCAAGTCTTTCAGCAATATCGCGGAAAGAAAACCCACCTTCTCGTAGTCCTACAACACGTTCTCAGTGAGCGGTTGATAATGGCTTCTTCGTCTTCTCAGAGGCATCCTTGACTAACATTAACCCACTACGTCAAATCTCAACTGTAAATAACGATCACGAACCTTACAGCTCTTATTTAAAGCAAACCTCATTTGCATGTTTATAGTGTCGCTACTAGCGCCACACTTACTCGCGTAGCTCGAAATTTGAATCGACGTCATCTTTCCGATGTATAAACACGCCTACCAAATTTCGTTTATCTAGAACAGCTCCTTTCTAGTGATGGGATTTTTTTTTTCCATGTGTATTTAAGTTTCCATGTGTATGTAAAGGAAGTGTATTTGAGAATTAGAAATCATAACTATTTTAGAAGATTTGATACTTATTTGATGTGATGGTACGATGCATGCGAATAATTTAATATTAGGGGAATTAAGTTGAACTTTATATACAGAAATGGGTAATATATGTCTATTAATATTCTCGGGCTCGCATTCTGCCCTGATCAATACTGGAATTTTCCTGGACTTCCGATTTAGATTTATAAGTATCTTAAAGTTATCATTTCCTTAATGTGACTTCAATATTCAACTTAGTGCTGTCTTTGTATCTTGAAATATTTTCTAGTTGAGTTTCAAAAGATGCATAAATTCTATTTAACCTTGTATTAAAATTAATGGACTATCGCATTACTTAAATGCAATTAAATTGTTGCATACATTGAAGTTGTTGACTTTAAGTTTAAATTAAGGATAAGGATATCTTGGTTGCAAATGTTTAAACCTATTTAGATTAGAATGGTTAAAACTACCATATTTAGCTGTTTTTATGCAACAATGTCATGTAATTATCAAAGGGATTACTTAAGATAACTCGCAATTGGAATTTGTTATTTGAGGAAAGTTGTGTCCTTGATGCATTGGTACCTAGAATAAGCAATCGAACTAATTTGTTGTGATGTTATAACACTAATAAAAGAATTTTAAACTAAATATTTTAAATTTCAAAAGGAAACTTCGTAAAAGTTGTAAATATTTTATTTAGCAACATATAGAGAAAATTAACATTAAAGCGATAACAACATATCCCCCATTTATAATCGAAAGCACAATTAATTGAATTAGCTAAGCAAATAGGAAGAGGATAAAATAACGAAACATCATACTAATTCTTTTTCTGCGCATGCTTTCTGTTTGGCACTTTTCGTACAGTATTTGCAGTCCATTATTTTAATATGCTGCTTGTCATATCACATAATCTTTTAGAAAAATTGTACCTCATATTGCTTAGAATTGTCTATACAAAATGAATACTTGTAACTTATTCTTGCATTTTATTTTTGTGAGTTGAATAAAAGATGCTAAATTTGAAAAATTTGACCAATCAATCAAATTTTCTAAAAATTTATGTTCTTTAATAACTAGTTAAATAGATTAAAAATATATCCATGGTTTTAAAAAAATCTAAAATGAAGCCGCAAGAGAATTGAAGGAATAAAATTTTAAATCCAGTGTACTCGAGAAGGTGATTAAACTTGACAATCTTGATATTAATTGTTTGTGAAGATGAAAATTTATGCACATTTCCATAATTTTCATTGGTCAATATAGTGTTTTGATTGAAAAAGTGTTTGTTTGCATCACTAAATACTTTGAAAAGTCTGTATTTTATTTGAAAAGCTTCTGATTGATTTGTCAATATTCCGAGCATACGCTTCTAAAACCTTCAAAGTTGTCACAATTAGAATACAAAAATTCCGATTTTGTACACCCGAGTTCTAAAGATCCAATACCATCTATATAGGCAAGGAAATATTCTCAAACGACTTTAATCGTGTATGTTCCTTATTCTAACATAGCTTAGTATTCTGACAGTTTGACTGATGTGCTCACTTCTGGAATATTTCTTTTGTGTTTATTATTGAAATATGGAAATTAAATTTTATCTTTTCATTTCTATTTAGACGTTAAGGGAATAATTCCAAGCTAAATTTAGGAAAATCAGAATAAAGTTTTAGATTTTTTTGAGATAGAGTACCCTATTAATTTACTGTTAGTATGTTTAGTGCTGAAAACAAATGCAGTACAAACAGGTACACAAAGGAAAACTACTTTTAATAAAATGCTATCACCCATATTTTAAATATATCGTATGAGAAATGGCTCTTTCTTATTTTATGATGTATTAACACCTTAATATAATTAAATAAAATTTATCTATTGCCGAATTGCACGACTTTAAGTTGATATGGAGAAGTTTTTAATGTACTACAACCAAATTCCTTCCTCTCGCTGCTGATACGCTTCCTGTCTCTAAGGCAATAAAATGACGTGCTTAACCATCTTTATCACTATGAACTTCTTTCAATAATATTCAATGTTAAAATTTTAAGAAACAAAAATTACTCTATTCTTGAAAATCTCTATTTGCATTCTATTAAGATTTCATTATCAATAGAAATATATTTTAATTTCAAAGATTTCGCGCAGCATGGCCAAAAATGGCTTTTGTGCCATTAAACCAACTCTACTCTATTTGTATTCAGGGGAATCTAATCCCGGCATATTTGCATTCTCTGAAATTTAAGGAAATTCTCGGAAAATTATATAATTTCTGTGAAGATCAATCTTTTGAGTTTTACGCTTTGATATCACATTTAATGCGTCGGAAAATTATGAAGAAACGTATGTAGCCTATTTCAAGAAGCTATCTATCTCGGGAAATAAAACTTCAAAAGACTGTTGGCAACTAACTGAATTCTTAATATATAATCTAGAATAATACATCAAATGGATTTCTAGTTTTAATTCTCCATTGGATGAAAACTTAATTTTCGCGTATAAAGGAAGTAATAAAATGGAATGTAGTGGGAATGGACAACCAGGTATTTTGTAGTTCAAATATGCCCCCCCTCTAAGCCTTTTCTTTCTGTTAAATTTGTTAAAATCCACAATCTTCAAACTATAAAGACTTGCTGACTTTTTAAATGGATTTTTATGGGTGCTGGCGTCGGTTCAAGAAGTTACTTGAAAGAATAGCATCTTATTTCTGAATCTAAAGATCTTTTACTCGCAGTATTGATTAAGATCAAAATGACTAGCAGAAGGGATGACATTTGATGACATGTCTCGCTAATCTTTAAGATGGTAAATTTCTCATCGCTACTACTATACAGAAAACGCCTTCCACATTTTATAGAATCAGTATCTCTGGATTTACGTATAAAATATAAAAAAGTAGTAAAAAATATATTTTATGAATATTGCAAGTGCTCTGCTGCAAACAAGATATTTTCCAATTTTAGTCTAAGTAACTGGTCTCGGTTTGATTTCAAATTTATATTTATCATTTCTTTGATAAATTGAACCTTTGTAAAGTATAACAATGTCATTCTTAAGTTTAACAAACCTAAAGTATTGCAAAATGAGCACAATGGCTCAATTATTGGAAATTAAATTAAAAATGCATTTATCTATTGGATTATGCAACAAAATGTATTGATTTATATTATATGGCCCTAATATTGTCTTTCTTGCATAAAATAAAATCGACTTACTGAATAAATTCCTAATCTATATAGTTTTATTAAATTTCTCCAGAGAATAAATCGTTAATGCATAATAGATAGTCGATTTAATTTAATTATTTATTGGGTAATATAAATTTAAATGAAAAAATCTAGTGAAATTTTACTTATTTACATGGCAATATTAATATAACTTTCAGGAAGCATGTGATGACATCTTTACAAGCTAGTAGCAGCCACTAGACATTTGCGATCGCTTTTATCGAATGGATAGGTTACTGAACTTCAAACCCAAACATCACAGGTCCGATCCCTGGTGGAATTCAACCTATACTTTGGCACAATACCAGCCAACACCATCGCCTCAAGCATACGTATACTTATAGGAAAACATTTTAAATTAGTCTAATTCAAGTCGATGTATTTCAACATCTCGAGAAGAATCTTGAGTTGGATTTAGATCTATATAGATGTCGAAGCGTCTACACAAATTCCATTTACAATGTCATGAGAGCACTTAACTACTATTAAAGTGTATATTAAAGTAAATTACTTGCAATAGATTATACGAATTTGTAATTTGGTTCCTAGTGTGCTGAGAGTTTGATATACGGAGTAGATGTGTACAATTCATATACAGTTAAAAGATATTAAAAGAAACTGCATTATTATATAAGAGGAATTCATTGATTTTTGAGGCAGATTATTGAAAAATAAAATCAGGTTGGTTAAAAGTGAAACTTGCTTTACACATTCTATATTATCATAAATCTCGAACGAAATGGATGTATTCATTTGAAATGTAGCTTCCAAAAACTATGTTGTCATTAGTGCTACTGTCTAATAATCTGCATTCTTATTGTCTTGGAATTTAATGGCTTCAAATTCTTTATTGATTCGTGTAAGACCCATTGAATGAATCGCTGTTATATAACAGACCGCCGTATAATTTCTATAAACTTGTTTAAATTTGTAACCTATATTTAAATATTAAATAGATGAATTCAATTAATAGCAAACTTCCAACGAAAGACTTCAAAGAATCGGTCAAAAATTGAGCTTCAGATTAATTCGGTTCTTTTAGGGAAATATCTGAAAATCAAAATGTAAACCTCGGTGTTACCTTATTGGATTACAATTTTCAGAATTCGAAATTTATCCAGAACGCATCTTTTAGTTCGGCTGCAATAGCTAGCCTTAAAACCAACACCTTTCAAGGAATGTTGACATTTCCTCGAGCCATCAGTCGAACTACATTTTACGGAAATTCCTTATGATATACATTGTTACGAAACTCGTACTGACTCACATCATGAAAATCCTAAGCTTCAGCTGTCAATATTATGTAACTTTAAAACTGAAACTTCTGAATTGAAAATGGATAATATTGTATTTAGATTACATACTAAACTGCGTACAGAAGCGAGTTTTACTATACCGGGAATTACAAAAAGCAATGTTAGAAATAGATATTGCACTTGCCTAGCTCTTAAATCTGAAATGGTTGGTGGATGTGGGCACATGGTATATCGAAGTAAAAGCGTTACGATGCTGGCATCTGCTGACTTTCTATTTAGGCTGTTTGGGATCGGCAGCCTAAAAGGGAAGTCGAGGTCCCCGGAGATCAATTACGTAACGTGTTAACGGACAAGTACTGCGCTAAGAACAAACGGAACAGATGGGTTATCGTAATGAGCAAGATAATTGAAGTTCTCTGAACCAATTTAAACTAAATGACTCTTGAAAAGTTTCTTGTATTAAAATAAGTGCAATTTTTTCTTGAATCATCGAATTGTCAATATCTTGAAAATCATTGTATATTTTCATGTATTCGATACATCGCTTTATTAACCCGAGAGAGATCGCGCGGGGCACACAGTCACCCCATTCTTATCCGAACATCTGTTGCAGGGTAAATATTTATCTGTAATCAATCACCCATTCAGTACCCTCCTATCTGCCAGTCCCATTGGTAGGTAAAATGTTAGTTTTACTTTTCTTTTCTTTCTGCACTTGAAGTAATCCTTTCTTGGAATTCAAGTGGGAATGGGGTGACTCACTCCCCCCACGCGACTGTTATTGCTTCGAAATTTCTCATTCTAACCATCCTAATTTTGCGTTCCGTAGCTCTCTCTTTGCATTTATATTGTCGTTGAGGAAATTACGTAACACTTTTGATGAAATGTCCTAGTATTCAACAGCTCGAAAAACCAACTGATGGTCAATGGTCATTTTCTATTGCACGTTGAACGTCGCTGCCATAAATTCCCGAGTAGATCTAATGACAACAAAGACACCTCCCTTGGAAAATGCAAATAGAAGAAAATCTTTGAAGAAATTGGCATTATCACTTATGTAGCCACACCTAAACATAAGGCGAGATATGAAAATGCTATCTACAACACTTCATGAAAATATGGATGCCACCACTTCTAATGGATCACATGATATCCCAACAAAAAAAACTGAAACAAGACAAAGGACGATGTGTTATATGTCCGAGATCTAAAGATAATAAAACTACAATTTCTTGCATAAAATGTGATAATTTTACATGTAAAAATCATTCTTTGTATGTTTGCCATAAGTGTATGCAGAATTTAAACTCCTAAAGAAAGTATGTAATTTTTAATGTAAAATTTTCTTAAATATTAAAAACAGTTTCCTGACCTTATGAAGTTTATTTTCTTAAATAATTAATGAACTTATTATTATTTATAATTCACATGTGTTTATTCTTCTAATTTATGGAAAATTTTTGATAAAAGGGATTAGGGTGACTCAGTACCCCGCGCGACCTCTTCTGTCACTATTAGGTGTCTGCCTTCTGCCGGGTTAAAAGTACTGACATAAATATTTACTGTATCATTAATAGTAATTGAACGTCAGTGCATGTCTTCATACAATATCAGTAGACTCGATATTTTCTGAATGATTCAACTCTTATGAAAAATGAATACAAATAGTACAACGTAATGAAAATGAACAAAATGAATACAAATAGTATAACGTAATTTAATAATTTTTCTTATACCATTTATAATTCATAAGGAAGAAAGTTTTGAAGAGTAAAGTCAAGTATCTGAAAATTCGACAATTTGTGTTCGATCTTTACTTTTCATTAAGGGCTTGTTCTCGTAATGGAACATTCAAAACTAATGGTTATCAAATTTAATTTGAATCATGACTTGGAATGACACTCCAGAAAATTATTAAATTTTACTGAGATTCAACTTTTCACGTTCCTTTAAGCTATTTACTATAAAATACGACAATGGCAGTATAAAAATATAACAGAAATAGAATAAAATGAACGGCTGCAATAGCATAGCTTTCTTTAATGTCTTTTTCACTCTAGCAAAAATAAATTAAGTGATAAATTAAATTCTAATTCTTAATGGAAATTTTACTGACACTAGTTCAGTTATAGACAACTGGAGATCAATTGCTTCTATAAAATACAATTCTAGGCTTGTTTAAACTGTTTACGGTAGCATAGTAAGTTGGTGGCAACTGCCCACGTTTAGGAAGCATTAAATTGAAAATACTTTGAAATCGTCCTTTTCCTTCGAGTAGATTTTTAAAAAAAAAATGTTGTGGAATGATTGATGCATATTTCCTAAAATACAAAAGTTGTGTTTGGTAAAATTTTTAATTTTTTATGTCTAAAGAATAATTTTATAAATTAAAACAATTTACTTCGTGAGTTTAGTCTCTTATTTTCAACCCATATTAATAATCTGATTTACTTATGTTAACCATATTCCTTTTGTTTAATTCCTTTGCAATTGAATTTCCCTTGCATCTATTTTGTATTCATTATTTTTTCTTAAACTCGTATTGCAAATAATTCGTTACTTTGTAAACAAAATATTTGTTGCACTCTTTAATCCCTTCGTTGAGTACATGAATGCGTTGTAACTTGATCATATTTAAATATGTCTTATTCATTGCACTGTGTTTCAAAACTGCACTAGGTTCTCTGAAAGATCTCTGAAAGTTATTTGAAACCTCTGCAGCTTTTTATGTTGTTCACCGATAGTTAAATGATAGTGTTTTGCCTTGTATAATACATAATTTAAAAATACAATTGTGTACATTTCACTTTAAATTATATCTGGATTTGTTCATTTTTCAAGACTAAACTTCGTTTTTGTATTTTTTTTACTTACTTTTTGTTGCACTATTTTTTGAAGATTTATGCTTATGATCTGAATGATAAACAATTGTTTCATAAATGTAATACTTGAAAATTTATATCGCTGTCTAGGCAATTAAATTATAAAATTTAAATTTCTCTTAAAAATTAATTTGTATCTAGGCTGGACGGTGTAAAGCAGGGTTGGTTTCAGTTTTCGTTAAAATATCTTGCGCAATCATTGAATAAAAAAGGAATTAGATTTACCTGCAAGTGTTCAAAATTTTATAATTGAATAATTAGATTGCAAATTTTAAATATTTTCTGCTATTTTAAATCTTAAAATGTACAATGATAAACACTCGTTTATCTTTGGTCAAAAGATAAAAAATGTAAAGCTATTGTGAGATAAAATAGTCTTGAATTCGGAGCGAGCTAAATTTGATATTATTTAAACACCCTAACGATATGAGGAATTCTCTAGATGGGGGTATTAGCTGATCGCCGTTTAGAATTAAGATCCATTAAATTAAACGACAGGCGCCTTGAGTCGCAACATTAAATAAGATGTTGCACTATTGTGAAATCCTGATCCTGAAAGCTACAGATCGCTAAGTTTTTACTCTAAAGGTCTGTAAACGGCCAAAACACAATTTAATTTTTGGTATAATTTCTCATTTCAATTGTGAGTGTAGAATGTGATTATCGGTGGATAAAAAGATAAAGCCTGTCAAATGTCTGAGATGTATTGAAAAAAATATTGATAAATCGATGGGAACATTTCCTAGAATTTTCTTATCGGGACTAAACTTTTAAAATTGATTTAGCCAAATGGATACTCGTGGAATTATTAAATTCTCAATTGTCTTTTCATGATATCTGTTTGCTATTGATCAACGAAAAATGAATTCAAATAGATCAATAGCAAGATGTCTATCATAACATTACGCGTAATAAAAAGCGATAATGAACGTTTTATATTTGTGTTGTCTAAATTCAAATCATTCCCCTTGTATGTAGATGAAACAAGTTTTTTGTTTTTTAAACTAATATATCATCTTATCCCGTTTTTCACTTCCTATTAAACTAAATCTGTGAGCCGAACATCCCCAATTCTAAAATAAAGTTTTAAAAATATGGGTTATCTTAAGGAATTTTATGAAATTCTGAGTAAGAAGTGTGAACCAGATAAATTTACTCATTTATGTAATTGTGGGCATCTATAAATTAAACTGAGCATTTGATCAAATTTAATGTTAAATTACTCGATATACGATTACATGAGGAGCAGTCTAGAAAAAAACTTACTTAAACGGGAAAAATATCGTAGTCCCATAATATTCACGATCGCTTGTATCGACATGTAAATACTGAAATGAAAATGAAATTGCCGTTTTACTACTCAGATTCATATTTAAATTTAAGATTCGAATGGGGATTTTCAAAGGCGGCGAATGGCATTTATAATTTAAAACTTAAGCATTATAAGTTAATCTTTAAAACTGAAACCTCATCGAAAAAAATATTTCTTTGAAGGCGCATTTCAGACAAGCAAACTGGTCACTGTATAGCTCTAGAATTCAGACATTTTGACCATAGTGGCTGGACAACATCACGATCAAAAACTCTCAAGCAATGAACAAGAGAAGACATTCTAAATTTTAACATGTATTTGACTATAGCTAATCTAACTTATTTTCAAAATTGTTTTCTAATTTAGAATTCACATCTTCCGATATGCATACATGAATATTTTGATTAGAATATTAGTTCTTCCGGTTAAATAAATCCTCTGTAGAATAACCTTTAATGAACTGAAACAAATTAATCTTGGACATTATTGTCTTCATCAGATTTAACGACTTAGATTTTCTTCAAGAAATACATTTGTTGGTTTCCATTTAATACTTAGAATCCCATAAAATTCATATTTAAGATAAATTATGAATCATATTGTTTTTAGAATTGGTATATTTAGCACGAAATGTCAATAAAACTTTGCTCTTTAATTTATTTTCATTTAAATTCAAAGAATATTGGCATTTCCTGTCTTGAAGACTAGATTTTTAGACTTAATAATTTCAATTTTAAACTATTATTACAAGATCGGAAATGCAATTTTTATGAGTATCCAGACTTTCAACCATTGCTCATTTCATGTTCAGGGTTTAATTTCATCCCTTTGAACTGGGAATGAAATTTACGTCCCAAAATTCTGATTACAAAAATATCAGGATTTAATTCTGATGCCAAATTTAAATGTTTCCTGCAAGTTCAATTATATTATATTTTCATATTCCTGAGAATAAGCTCGAGTTTTAAATTAAAGGATTGTATTCTCAAAGAGTAAGCTTCAAAAATAGCATGTAGTTTCAAACAATGCTTGGAACCTCCGCTATCCCATGGATAACTAATGGAAATTTGATATTTGTAAGTTGATGGAATAAAGCGGTTTCTTTCAAAGGAAAGTTTCAAAATAAAATTTCTAATTGAAAGTGCTTACCAGCATTTATGCAAGCAAATGATTTTATGGACACATGACACTCTAGAAAATTCGTTCTGGTAAAATTATTAAAACCTCATAGTTCAAATTATTTGTCAACGTTATTTAGCAAAAAATTATTGTTAGTATCTTTGCTATAGAGTTCACCGACAGTCTTGGAAATTCCTGAAGACACTTTTGAATTCAATGCCTGATAATCTTATTCAGAATGTCTTGTAATTTGAAATCAGCAAAAATATAGAATGTCAATTGAAATGGAGAAAACGCTGTATATAATGTGTGATTAATGTACATCAATGAAAATTCTTTATTATTATCTTGTAATTTTCCTTCTTTTAACGATATCTAATCGCATCTCTAAGATTAATGCACTTCCATTAGTTCTGCTAATATCTAGAATTAGGAGTTAAAGTGATTTTATACCTTAATTAATCATTTACTTATTGAAATATATTCTAAATATTATTAAAAAATGCACCTTTTTTCGCAAATTTGTTTGCATGCACAAAACTTCATTATCCTTTTATCGAAATCCAATTTTTTCTAGATTGACGAGCTCTATTCTCAAATTATAAGGCTATTTAAGAAAGTGTAATAATCGATCATCCATCTAATTGCTGGCTTAAATAAAGAAGTAATTAAAAACTTTTAAATGCTGGCGTGAATTCGGATTGAAGTGTAGATAGACTTACATTTGACATCCCATTTGCCTTTCTTTACTCATTCTACTTAGTCTTTCCAACAACTAGAGTTCTTGATAGTAGTCTCCATAGATCTTTTACAATAGTGTTGAATATGAATGAAACAATGAATTTAAATCCCAAATTTGTCGAAAGAATTTCGTTGAAATCTTAGGACTGTCATTGAATTTTTGTAAAATTGCCATCCCCTGCAGAATGCAAGAATTTACTTTTATCAATGATGCATTAAAAAAATTTTTCCCAACGAGACCTTCAAATTAAAATTTATATCTAAACGTTGGTTTGAAATCTTTAATCGAATTTAAAACTAAACATAAAATCTTGGTCAAATAATTTTATTAAATTCAACTGTTAAGGCCATTTAATTTATAAACTTGGAGAAATTTCTCAAACACTGCAACGATTCTAATGATTTGAACTGATGAATTAATGTGGTTGGGTTTTCTACCATCGCGGCTAGTAAGATTATCTTTTTTACATCCTTATTGCCAAAGTGTATGCCTCGACCAGCCTCTTCTGACTTTTTTCAATCTTATTATTACGTTGTATAATTCTTTAGAAATAAGACTTCTTGGAGTAAAACCGAAAATGCTTTTTTTTATTTAAATTTTTATCTGTAATCCGTAACTTTTTAATTTACTCATCAAATATTCTCGTACATAACTGTATATACTGTACATGTACATGCCTCGTACATACTCTGTTTCTAATGTTAATTCTGAATACCTCGTTTTTATTAAAAGAAGAATGTAATTCTTAAGCAACTGCATTTTGCAGTAAATTGATTTCTTAGATGACAGAATCGGTAAATTTTCTTATTGCACCTTTTATGATACTTGGGATTTTTGCGACTTAAAATTTATTCTACTTTTGACTCAAGTTCCTCTGCAAAATTTTGCAAAGTATATTTTTTTATAGTTTCAAATAGTTGTTTAATGTAATGAAAAATGCGCATCTTGCACAAATATATTTGTGTAAAACTATGAATTCAATTTCAATGCATTGATAACATTAAATTTTCCTTTAAAATAATATTGAGTCTCTTAACTAAATTGACAATGTTAGATTTTGTAAACTTAGTCTTGTCGGTTTTATTCTACTTGTTTTGTAATCTAGTTTACGAGATATTGCACTTCATTTTTTTGCTTCTCTAATATGGCCTTATGGTTTGAACATTTTAAAAATATCTATAAATATGGTAGAAATTTTATTTTTGATTCTAGAAACTTGGCATATCAAAGATCGTTTCAAATTGTAAATATTTAACTCCTTGTCTGTTTCAATTATTTTTTTCAAATCTTTGTTCTTATTGACTGCTTGAATCTTTATGCTGCTTATGTTATTTACATATTACAAGATTTCTATTCGATAAAATTACTATAATTATCTATTTTTTTCAGCTTTTAAAAAATTTGCGATGCATAATTTATGTACAAGTGTTTTGTTTGAAATCGTCCAGAGGGTGTTTTTCTTAATTGAATGTTTCTTCGAATCGTATTGTTAATGAATACACTTGTGTAATGTCTTTTAAAGTTCTAGATTTTTTTATGTAAATATATTCAATTCACATTTTAAGATAAAATCAAAAGTTCTTTTTCTTGATATGATGCCAATGTCTCTGTGAAATAAACCTATTTATACTAAACGAACTTGTTTTGCTGTCTTTAATCAATTTTGTTGATATTCAACGATAATTGGTAGACTGTTTAGACTTAGTTTTCCCAAGCTATATTTCTGTTGCTGCCGTAATCTTTTTCCCTAAATTGAAAATTTCTCGAGTGTAAATCCTTTAATATTGAGACTAATTAATGAATAAAATTCTTAAAGATGACACCTAATGAATGTTGTTCCAATGAATGAAATTTCAAAAACAGATAAACTGTTTGTTTTGCCATTTCAAGGAAATTTTAAATGCCTAAATTTGACACAAATACAAAGCAAAGCACGTATTAAAAGATTAAAATAATAGGGAATTCAATGATCGTAATTGGTGAAACACAATTGCATGTTGTAACAAATTTCAAAGGAAAATGAATTTTAGTTTTTGAACGAAAATAAAATTAAAAGAATATTTCTGCTATTAATGTAACATGCAAAGCACTAAATCAACTCCCTACAAAAATAGGAAAGTACCGAATTAAAAATGTTACAATGAATCCTAACAGATATTAAGGCCCATTTTTGTTGCTTATAAGAATAATGTAATAGATGTGAATCTAAAGATTTATTAATTTGAAACTAAACATAATTATTTGTTTGGATATTGCACTACTTATATACTTGCATTTCAAAATATATTCATTAACTTTTACTCAGTTTAGTATCCTTTAAACGTCTAGAATTTTATTAAAGAATATTTTATATTATGGTTGACTGTGTAGGTTCTTTCGGTGTTTGTTCATTCTTTTTGCGATTGGTTGAAGACGGTGATTGGGCTCTGAATTGTGCTTTTAAAACGCTGAAAAGTCGAGACTATTTATGGAGTTTTTAAATAAGCTTTCTATTTTCACTAACAAGTAGTGATTAAATGTCCATAATTTGATTAATAACATAAAAATGAATGTGTATTTGTAATTAATGGTGCATTGTATATTGAAGTGAAAGTAGACTGAAAAATGTATTTAAAGGATGCGTTTTGAAAATAGATTTTTAATAATAGGTTTCAAATCTGATGGGAATATTGAATGTTCAAATATAATATTCATTATAACATCATCACATCCAAAGATTATAAATTGGAAATAATTTATAAAAATAAGTAATTATAGCAGGATACATAAAATTTTTTAATCTTAGTATTATTATAAAGATATATCTGTGAAATGATCGTATTAGCTTACTAGTGCCTTATTTTAATCTTGTATAATAAGAATCACTTCCCTACCCAAATTTTTTCATATATATTATCTGATCTTCACTGTAGGAACAATTTCTAAAATTTTAAGTGCTTAAAAATGTCGCTCAATTAATCTTCTATTCCACCATAAGTTTTGGATGCAACAATGTTCTTAGTTCCTGCAGTTTCTTATTTAGCTTTTAGTAACTTTTGTTTTACGCAATAACCCAGTATATGCCGTTTCACGGAGCAAAAATAACATTCGAGTCGCCATTTCTTTGAAAATGGCGTTTTTCTCAAGTGCATTAGTTTCATAGTGAGCCAAATTTTCATAGCAAAATTTTCCCGTGCATATACTAGCATCGGATATATTCTAGTGAAAAGGTCAACCAATAATAAAGACTACAGCTCAGATTCGTCTGATGCCAATAATGATTATAAATCTGTATAAAATGCAAATTATGGATAAATGCCCTATAAAGACTGTTCAAAAGTCCATTTGATTTTTCGAATACATCATCAATTATCATATATAATGCATTCTCCTTTTATAGGAAAAGCCTATATTTCTGAACAGTAAGGGTTTTTACAATTTATAAATATGTCTGTACAAATCGACAATAAAACAAGATAATCCTGTGTTTTGGCGTAGGAATTGTAAGTCTTCCCAGTGAACTGATCAGCCCGGTCTGGCCATGCTAGTTCCTCTGTACTCTATCCGTGAGGTGTGTGAATTCGCCCCTTCCCCATAAAAAGGTGTTGTGCAAGCGAATGTGAGACATTAAGTATCCATGTCTTACTCTTAAACTTAGTTGGCGCTACTGAAAAATGACGCTCACTGGGCATAAATTACATCTAGACTGTCAGCGGGCTAGTAAAATGTCATAAGTAGCAACAAAAAAACGATCGAATAAATGCATGAAGATTTAGGATGGAAATTATCCTTATCGTATCTAATGCTCCGAAAATAGAAGCAAAATAAATCGCTTTGTTTTATTAAAGAGCTATTACATGTAGGCTAAATTATAAAGTGACATCATTTGAAATTATGTTTCTTTAAAAAAAGGATAAATGAAGGCAGAGCATTTTATTTAAAAAAAAATTGTAGCGTTTGGCTAATAAATATACTGTCTTTGGATAACAGTGGAATTGAAACATGAATTATTCCTTGTTTAATTGTTAATTCGATTTATATATTAACTACAGCTGTGCATAGTATTATTTATTAAAATATTAGTAACTAACTATAGCAAATACCCTTAGATATTTAATAACATTAGAATCAAGGAAGATGCTTATTTTTATTTTGTTATCATCCACAAAATAAAAATCCATGGTTTAAATAAAAAAATAACCCCCATGGTTTATTTGTAAAAGAATTATGGAGATATTTTCTCTTTACTTATTTGAGAGAAAGCATCAGATTTCATATGTTTGGAGAAGGCTTAATTTTTTTCTACAAAATGATTATTTTGAAACAAAAGCATAAAAACTACATCAAAACCATGAAAAAAATATCTGTGTAATTAACCAAAATATATATGAAATACAAAACAAATTTCACATTATATAATATTCTATATGAAAAAGTATTTGGAATATGAATATTTTACAGAATCTTAAGAATTAAGTATTAAAAATCAAACAATGCAATACATAAAATAATGATTTCGCGTCCGTGTTAACTCGGAGAAAGGATGCAGTGACTTCTGAGAACTCAAAGGCAGAAGTTTGACTTCTTGTTCGAATGAAAATGGCACAGACATTCGTTTGCACAACTTTTTTTGACGCTGGGGGGGGGGGGCTCATTTACACATACCAAAGATAGAACACAAGGGAAAAACAACCATGCCCGAAAACAGGATGCTCAGATTACGAGGAAGACATGCTACATTTAAACCAGGACGTCGACTATACCCAAAATGGTATGATTTAAAGAGAAATGATTATTGACAACTTCTTAATATCCCAGTACTGAAATTTGAGCCTGTAAAGAAATAGACGTCTGCTATATTTGGGGCAAGAAAGTAGAGGAAAGAAATGAAATGTTGTGATTGACTTTTAAAGATTTTGATTTTTTTTTTTTTTTATTGAAGTAAGTTGAAAAATCTTTAAACTTCATGATAAAATCTTCAGACATCAGGCCCCGAAACTCTTCTGGTTGAAAATGAACATTTTTGGCAAGTTGTGAAATGGTAGTCATAACAGTCATTGACTGAGATTTTGACATTTTTCTGCAACAGCTAATCAAAAATAATTTAAAAATATTCTAAGATTGACTTTGCTCATCAAATTAGCATATTTATAATTTATTCTATAACTTAGAAATTTTTAGTAAATTTTGTCATAATTTTCAGTAATACCTTTTATTGATGCTTCACATTTTTCATTGCCACATTACAAAATTTATCGCCATATTTTCTTTTCTTATCAAATGAGAATAATGATAAAAATGAAATCAAAGATCGCATATTGTAAACTATCAAGTGAGTGATTATTTTTAAGTCATTATTTGTCTTAATAAGTTTAATTCATTAATCAATATAAACCGGTTTGAAACAATAACTCTCTCTCTCTCTCTCTCTTAGTTCTGTGAACAAAAACTGATATTTTCTAATATCTGGGGTCATAAAATAGTTTCTTAATAGATTAATCCTAGAAAAGGTGTCAAATTCATATAACAGCTTCACGGTTTTAATGAGTATCAAAATGTAATGCAAAAAATATTTCTAAAGATATATATTGAAATTCAAAATTAAGCATAGTGAATTTAAATTACGTGTATCAAATATTTTAAGCTTACTAAATAATTATGAATGATCAGTAAAAAGTAATAAAGAACCAATTAATTCAATTGCTGTGTAATTAAAATAAATTTGTCCGCTAAATTGTTAAATAAATACCTTATTTAATTGTCTTTTACTATTTACAATAAAAAGAACCCTTTTTGTATGTTTTTTTTCCCTCTAAATGCTTTGAAATAATAATTCTTTATTCTTAAAGTCATTTAAAGAGAATTTAACTGCTTGTTCAAAACAATGAATTATTTTGATTAATGCTTCTCGCCTGCATTTGCCATTTGCATTCTCTAGAGAATTTCATTCTTATTATTAATGAATTTTCAACGATCTTCTAATCGAACAGTAATGCTTCTTTCTTAAGAATAAATGAGGGTTAATGGAAATATTTCAAATGGATACTTTCTTATTTGTCATGAAAAGTATCAAAAGTAAATAAGTAAAAAAAAAAATCTCTAAAATCCTTTTTCCTTATGTTTTGTATATGTTGAAATTAATGTTTCTCTGTTATTTTTAAAACACAGATAAGGAATGAGTTCATCTTTTATATTAAATTATAAGGATAATGAGGATGATTTTAATAATAGCTTCATTTTTTTAGTATACGAACAATTATCCTGTCATTAATGGGGGATAATAAAAACACAAAAATTAAAATTTAGGTCAGATTCTGCTGGGTTAACTATGACTATAGGCACATTACTCACGGTTTAAAGGAATCTTTTAATAAAATTTTCTGCCTACCTTATTTCCGTTACAGCAGCGCAGTCAATGACAACCGAACAAGAAATGAGAAGTTGTATTTACGTTAATCATTTAAGCTAGTTAATGGCGAAAAAATATCTCATTATTTTTTATTCCATATTAAATATAACATCTGCTCAAAGATATTTTTGAACAGATGTTTCTATATTTAATACTTTTTTTTTCGTGTATGGATTATTTCCATCATCAGGAATTTCGAAATTCAGATTTTGACGAATATTCTCAATTAAGATCTAAAACATTGATGGAGTTGTTCTCTAAGAAGTTGATTCTGGTTTCAATACAAATTTTAAGAAATATAAGTGTAAGTTACATAGGTCAGTTATCTTTCCACATGCCTGGATGAATATTGTATGGAAAAAAAAATTAGAAATAATCATTAAGCCAAAATAATCAAGCAGGAAGAAATGATGAATCCAGTCTGAAGATTTTTTCAGGGGTGGCCCTTGGGCAATGATTCAAACTATGGATTTTTTTTTTGTGTATGTAAGGTGTCTGACTTTTGTTCAAAAATATTGACTCCGACTATCGAATCGTAACTCAAAAGTCCTCAAAAATCGATATCTTAGCTATCACAAAAATAGAAAACAGTAAATTATATAATATAATTTAATTTTGAGACGAAAGTCATACCCTTTATAGAAAAAATCCTTAATTTGAATCACTGTCTTTGCGTGACCTTTAAAACAGTCTTATAATTGAATTAATCATTTCTTTCAATTTGCATTAAATTTAATATTTGTTTCTAATTTTGTTAAATTCATCTGTATTTTAGTGGTTGCAGTATTAGTGTTCTCTTAATACAAGGTATCTTCAATTACTTTCAGGAAAAAATGATTAAATTGATAATGATTTTCCTAAAGAAAAAAATGATTCATAATTCTACATTAAAAGTGTAAGCGATGGAAGAAGAATGGATCTTGAAATGATTATAGAATTTGTTTTGTTGTGTTATAAACCGGTATTTAATACTGCTTATAGCATTATACTATGAATTTTATTTAATACTAAATAGAAATAAAAACACACAAGTGTTTAGGTATTGATATGCGTTGAAACATAATCGAGGAAAGTATATTAATAGAAAATAGGTATTAATATAGGCAGAAGCATCTTTCAATTTCTATACCAAAAAGCGATTTGCATGTACATTTTTTCCCTATAAAAATATCTTCTTTTCATATCTTTCTTTTACATTCAAGAGAGATGATGGTACTACTGTTTCACTTTTAATAAATAATATTTGAATGAAACTTTGGAGATTCATTCTCAGATTTAATTTTATGCGTCAAATTCAGATTATATTTATATAAATATTTATGTCACAAGCACAGATTATGTTGATTGTGCTTAATATAGGGACGAGCGGAATTAATGCATATAAATAAATATAATTTTACATTGGTTGAGATTTTTTTTTCCTTTTATTTTATTATTGTTGAGACTTACCCATAATTGGTAGAAATTTAATAAGGAAAAAAGTAAGATTAAAAAATTTATATCGAGTTACTGTAGATGATATATTAAAAATATAATTATCTTGAAATAAAAAATTGTTTATGATAATTTCTACACCCACCAGGCGAATTCAGATAATTTATAAAGTGTTTGAGTTGGCAAAAACTAATACTTTTCAATTACTTCGTAAATAAGCATTTAAGTCTTCAAGCTGATAATCTTTAAGCTTCCATTTCCTACATCAGCGGAATGTGATGAAGATTCAGATAAGTCTATAAAATGTCTTCTAAAAACCAGTAAAAGGAATTTCTAGTAAAATTTGGCAAGATCAGTTGAAAGTATCTCCAGTTCTTGCTCTAGATTCTCTAAATATCTATCTCGATATGCGTATATGATCTAAAAGTTTCTAAAAGCGATATAATTGTATTTATTTCATGTATATGTTTACTGAAACTTACATTCTTTTTATTATATCTCAGAAAATACGCGAATCTCTAAGCCGCTGGATGAATATATCCATGAATTATTTTTAATTTAAAATAACACATTTTTATAAATTCATAAAAAATTGGGTGGTCAGAATTAATTTAATCAGATTTTCCCGTAACTTCAGATATTTTAATATTTTTTTGATTCTCTATTGAATAACTTATCTAATTTCCTAATTGTTTTCAAATTTTCTTGGTTTGCAATCTTGCAATTAAAATTTTTCATGAAAATTTTTAAGTTTCTTGGTCTTTAAATAACTTCACTAAATATGTTTTCATTTCAAATATTGATGTTTATATAACTCATGATATTATAGAAGTTTTAGACACTTTGATAATTATACAACCTTTATACATACACCTTTCGCCAATTACAGCTTAATTTTCGCAGAATTTGAATTCTAATTGGATGAGAAACTGATTAAATTCTAAATAATCCAAGTACTTTATTTGATGGAATCAATTTTTTTTTAAATATGTGATGGAAGAGACCACGACTCGAATCCTGGAAGCACAAATCACGGGGAAGACGAGCTACACCTAAGCCAGGACGCCGGTTTTAAAATCATATAAATGCATTAATAATGCCTTGTTTCAGTCAAAAAATGTAGTTAGCTCTAGAAAAAATAATTTTGTACGAGCATCAACCTCATTGTTTTAGGCCAGTGACCTTGAAGAAAACTTAGCATTGCTTGATGGTTAGTAGAGAAGATGTAATTTCGTATAACAGAAATATTTATATTTTCCATCTCCATTAGGTTTAGCAGAAAATGAGCGTGTTTTTTTTCATTTAAAATATTATTGTCTCAGGAATAGTTTATTGAATACAATTTATATTAATGTGGGTCTCTATTCATTTATTCAAACCTGAACACAAAATTATTTTTTCTTCATTTAAACCAGTTTTCTTTTTAAATACATATATCACATATTGACAGCATGAAATACAAATTGCATTTTTGATACAAAGTGTAATGATAAGTTTGACAGATAATACAAGTATTTGTCGGATTTTTATTTACTTCATATAATAAATATCTGAATGTTTTTTGTTTTTTTTTTGTATTTTTCATGGAGCCATGAGGAAGGATTGCTTATTGCTTTATTTAATTTTTGAAAGAATTCCTCTAAACCTAAATGCATTAACGCGCACAAAAATATAAAACTATTTATTTTATTTAAACGTCAGATTTTTTTTTCCTCTCTGTCAAACTTTGTATCCAAAATGGCCATTTTATGAGATTTTGTAAATGGATTATGGGAAATGTTCCTTCTACTTTTCTCAAAACCATTTCATCGTTGAAAAATAAGCTTAACTTCCCTAACTAGTCAACTTGCATTTACTTCATTGAATAAAGTTGTTTTTAACTCTTTAAGAATTAATGATCTTGAATCAAGTGAAAAATAAGTTCACAATAAAAATGATTTACAAAAAATGTGGATCATCAGTTTCAATATTGAATACTTTCTTTTTTTCATTTTTAGTTTTAAATCATAAAACTTAAAAAGCTTTTATTCATATAGAACTCATTTTATTTCATTTCCTTTAATGCATCTTTTGTAAAAGATTTATTCATTGAGTAGAAGCTTAAAATTATGATTTTTAAAAAAATGTGTTTCGTTTAATCTGAATACATTTGAAGCTCTATTTTCCATTATCTTAAAGAAATACAACTTTTACAAGATTAATAAAAAATGTTATTTGTGAAAAAAATGTTATACATTATATTTCGATAAAAAAATGTATGTTTTTATACATTGTTGCTGTAATTAAATTTCACGTATTTAGAATACTGGAAATTCAAATATAGCAACCCTGTATATAGCACTATACATGTGCAGAGCTTTCTATGAAGGACATTAAATTTGAATCATGATCATTTGAGGGCATGCACTTGAAATTTTTTTAATTAAAAATATACCACAATAGAAAAATTGAGTATGCAGGATGATGCAATGCGTGGTTTTGTCATAATGACGTGTAATGTAAAGTTGATCCTATTAATTATATATGTGTAGTAGAGAGACAAGATACTATACTATAGCCAAGAATTTCGCAGTTTATTACCCTAATGCTAATCTTAGTGTCTATTTTCAAATAACATATAAATGCTTAAAGTCAAAAATTATGTTATTATTATTAAAAAATTATGACTCCACCAATAGGTAAAACTTAAAAGGTGATTAAACTTAATTTGCATTAACATGACTTCTTATCACCACATACAGAATGCAAGCCAATTAAAATTACAGTATAAGTAATACACGGACAAATGTATTTAGTTTTATAATACATCATGCTGAAGTTTATAAAAAGCTGTATTAGAGGAATTAGTTTACAAAAATAAAGAAAACCCTTTTCGTTAGTTAAGGTCATTTCATCTCCTCAAGAAGGCATCGTGAACAAATGACACATAATACTCTATATGCTATGATAAATAAGTTTGAAAGAACTTGATATCTGGATAATCTACCAGGGATACGCCTGATGCTGTTGAATCAGTCAGCGTAGAAGATGAGTTTTGCCATATGCTTCTACATCCAACAATCTCTAAATGATTAGGATATCAAACTATTTCGTGCGCTTTAGTTTGGCCTTATTCATCTGCTTGAAAAGTTACGAGATGTATCATAGGCTCTTAAAATGATAAAATCCATCGTTTCCTGATGATAATGTAACGTGTCATAATTTCGGATAATAATGTACAGTACTCAACAAACTTCAATTGCATTTTTTTGTACGAATAAAAGTCAAAGCTGTTTGGCTATGGAGAATTAATTTTGTGGATGGTTGACATCTATTTTCCTTTAATCCCTTCAAGTAAAATGATGACTACAGCCTCATCCTTGAATTTGATGATGAAACTGACGATAACGAGCTGCATGAATAATGATATATATTTTTTTAATCTAATGTACTGAAATCTGCAGAACTTTTAATACTTGGTTGATATCATAGATATATTTCTTGGTATAAGATTAAATTATTGTTAGTCAGTGGGATTTCATTCCCTTAAGCATTTAGTTAAAATACCGATCAGACCAGTATACATATTTTCTAAAAGAAAAAAAAACATGATGTTAGATAAACATGATTTAATCGATAATGCAGACTATGAATCAAGGTGTTTGCAGGAATTCTGATAAATCAGAAGAAAAAAGTAAAAATTTGCACCATACTGTTAATTAAATTCATGGTAGTGAACTATTACCAATTAAACGAAAATTTAATAGGGAAATTGGTAAATAATTTTAGCAAGTATTCTTGAATCTGCATACATCATCAGAAGAATAGAAAGAAATATATAATGTGTGTATAAACTTATGGGAGTGGCTGATATAAACGCTTTGTAGTAAGAAAAACTAGTTGTTAATCGTAAGCCATATTTTTGACTAAATTTTGAATATGAATTTACAAATTTCAGTTAGATCAATTTCAATTTGTGATTTAAGACATGCGTCTTTGGTGAGCAAAGGCACTAGGACATATTAGGAACCGCTTTGATTTCCAAATGCAGTAACGCATTTACAAGAAACAGTATTTATGCAGAATGGTATATTTCCTCACACTTATAGTAGTAAACAACAGATGTTTCATAAATCTTTGACTGAAGCACATGTAATCAAAAATTGTTTTCCGACAGCTCAGTCTCCACACTCATCAGATCTCATTATTCATGGTTATGGCTTACGTTTCAACTTACAGATATGGGGATATTTAAGTGACCACGTGTTTAAGAACAATATATAACCTTAATATGAACTGCGGTGACCTGGTTGTAATGTCTCGGCTTGTGAGCATTCTGATTCATGACCCGATTCTACCGAAGAACCACCGAATAAGGGTACCTGTTGTACGGTTAAACCGTCAGGTCAAACGTCCTCCTATGGTATGGCATGGTGTGATGTGGTGTGGAGACGGGGAATGCAAACTCCGGTGTCGTCATCGTCATCTGATCACGGTTCAAAATTAAGGTCAAATCCCCTTGGATTGCTTTAAAACGGGCGTTAATATAACTAATCAATTAAACTACAATTTTAACACACCTCAAAGATTGTATTATTCAGCAAATTTGGGAATCTAATGCAGATTTAATGCATTCTTTTTTGCTTCATACATTTTGAGATTAAAAACAGTTGGGAAGAAATCGGTGATCATTTTATTGATGGATAATACAGTAATTTTGAACCAAAAATTTATTCATATCAGTTGTGCTTACGCAAATTTTAAACGGAACGTTCCAAAGGCATCAAAGTTCCAAACTGAAATGATATGAAATGATTAATTTCGATTCTTGACTTGAACATTGATTTAATAAGACATTCTTTGATCATAACTTTTTCTCGAAGTTCTTTTTAGTAATATGGATTTCGGTTATTAGACTTTGGAAACAGCAGAATGAAGCGGAAGAGGAAGATCATGGCACAAATAGCATCGTTTGTGAATAAAGCAATGCAAAGCACAATTATGTACCTTTATTTAAAATTCATATCAAATATATTTATTCATTTCACTATTCTTACTGTATAAAAAATAATTATAACTCAAGGTTTTCTTAGGGGAAAAATATAAATTTACTTTGAAAGTAACGCTAATACGGAAAATACTTTTTACGAATAATAAATTAATGACATATAAAATATTCATTGAATATCATAAGTGAATATTAAATTACTTGCACTAATTTTGTAAAAATATTTAAAAATATGTATTATGCTGATTCCATTTTACTTATAATTGCAATCATTTTAAATTTAATTTTTTAACCTTCAAATTGCGAGAATGTAAATTTCCAATTGCAAAAATCTGATATAGTTGTACTAAAATATGTAATTTAAAATTTTATTTTTACTTAAGAATTAACATGATCATTGTCTGTGGTTTTCTTCAATAATTATTAAACTAGATAAGGAAATTTTCTTACACAAACAATTTTTCTATTTCTATGCTAGTAATCCCTTTTTTACTATATATATATATATATATATATAACTTTTATTTTCCGAATCGAAACTGACTAGTTTTCACAAACAAATTTTATAGTAATTTATACTTAATTTAATCTCTCATTTTACTAAAAACCTTTTTATATCTGCTTTGTTTTAAGTAAATCAAATATTCTTATTACTGAATTAAAAATTGTTTTAAAATTATTATGATAAGAAAAAAGAGGTTAAAATTATGTCTTCGATATATGAATTATCTCCTTTTGAAAATGCGAATATGATTTAATTTTTTTTTATGCATTCAGATTTATTTTATGACCTCTTTAGAATAGTTTGAGACAGTCTGTAATGTTTGTATTCAAATAGCACAACTATTTATTCCTCATTTTCGTGCAATCCCTCTTATGTCACGAAAATTCCACTTTCTTTTGATTAAATTGGACACTTTATTCTATTCAGTATCAATGACTGCAGTAAATAGTAAAGAATCAATTTTATGTGCTCTGTTGGCTAAAAATTGTACACATAGAGTAAAAATAAATTCGTTTAAATATTTCATGCATCATTATTCCAAATTTTGATTTCTTATTTGTCAGAAAAAAAAATCTAATATGATTTTTTCCCTAAAATATAACTAAAGAAATCTTACGTATCACTAAAAACATGTGATCTATGTGAAAACTAATTAGAGTGTCTTGAGCAGTTTATATTCTCAACGGTTAAATAATAAGTCAAGCTACACAATTCTGGTGGCGAAATTATAACATATTACGGATGAAAAGGGGAAAAAAACATTAAATTAATATTCTTAAGAGGTTTAAATAATGTTTCGTATTTGTTAATACATATATTTGTTAAAAAATATTGCAGATATCTTAAGACAGGATTTTATTGCAAAAATATTTATCCCCTAAGTAAATCCTACAAATAAAAATTATATCTATCCTTTTCTCTAAATAACATGTCAGAAACAAATTAATCTAAAGAATAATTTTATAAAGTTTAATTTTGAAGGAATAGCACTATTTACTTAAAATTATTTGTTTTAATAAATAATTTTAAGGGAAAATTCATGTCTTTCCTTAATGTTTTATATATTTTTTTTTTCGTTCTTAAGCACAGAAACATGAATTTTGAGAATACTTTTCTAAAACTAAATTTTTAGCCTCTGTAACATGATTACAAATTCCAAAAGACTACTTTTTTGCCAAAAATTTATATTTTGTATTATAAAATGTCTTTTTGTTAAATTTTGAAAACGTCGCGCTATTGAACAACTTATTAAGAAATTATCATTGAGTTTTTCTTTCACATGAAATTTCTGAATTTACATTGAATAAAAATTTTCATTTATTGTACGAAATAATTTATTTTTTGCTTTGAAAATGTATTGCTATTTTAAAGGACTATTGAAAGCGCTAATGAAGAATTTAAAATATGTAAT
Organism: Argiope trifasciata; assembly: GCA_026543055.1. NCBI lineage: Eukaryota > Metazoa > Arthropoda > Arachnida > Araneae > Araneidae > Argiope > Argiope trifasciata. The sequence goes on from JAPMOQ010056242.1 coordinate 157,278, forward strand.
GTTTCATTGATTTAATAAATTAACTCACTTGGAATATAGAATATTTCTTAATTTTGTTTTTTTAGAATCTAATTAGATCACCTTTTCTTAAAAATTGGACTACCAAGGCTTAAAAACCATGTCAATGATATAGTTTATACTTGTATCATTCCGTATAAATTATTGAATATAATTGCAGTAATATGTATTTGGAAAGATTTTCAAATTTTCGAAAAAGTACTCCCGATTCACATTATTTAACAAATATTCTTTCAAATTCATAAAATGTATATCCCCAAGTGCAAAATTTTTTATTTACTTTGAAAAAAAATTTATTCATACACAAATTATATATTTTTGATGAAAGTGTAAAATTAAGAAACTCTGAATCCTAATAAAAACAGTTTCGAAAACTATATCAGAAATTATTTCAAGATTCGTTTCGCATTCATGATGTTCTGGATGTCAAATATGTAATATCTTTAAGCGTGATATCTGTCACTTGAATTCCTTTCGTTTAAAATTATTCCACATTATGTGTTATTGTTTATATAACTGGACTCGATTTCAATTAATCTACACCTCTTTTATAGTAACTTTATTATTAAATATGTATTTTTCTTCTGTAGACAAACATCCCAATTCTTATGATTCGAAATGCCATTTATGGATAAAAAGAATATTGATTTCATAGAAGCTTTCGCAATTTAATGGAACAAATTTCTATTTCCACTTTCCCCCAGAAAGTGAATAAAAAATAAATAATTTATGAGGAAAAGTCTAATAAAACGACCTTGAGCTAATAAAACCACCTTTTAGCTTTTAGCTCCCATCAATTAGGAGATATGAAAACGGAGAGGTTTTTTCATGAACAGAATATATCTAGCCTGATGGTTTAAGTGGTATTTATTTAGTTAATAAAGTATGGGCTTAAACAAATACATTTGCTAAGTCAAATAGTGATAACTCATTAAATATTAGAAATAGATAGTATCAATATTTTGGTTTCCTTTTTGATTAAAATGGAAAGTAAAATTCCAAATATCTTTGAAAATTTTTCATGAACTTTATCACTATTTTCTCATCCATTTTATCATATTCCGTGAATTTTTTGAATAATTTTTCAATAATATTAGGTATAGCATTGTGTAATGCATATATGCATAACATAATAAAAAAATCTTTAAATGGCAATATGAAATGGAAATGAAACTTTTGTCAATTTACTGATTGAGATAAATACTAATCATGCTCAAAAATCTGTGTAAGTGCTCGGTGAGTTTGATTATCCTAAATTCATAGTATTCCATAAATCGAGAATAGAATCGCTGTTGCATTTCTCACTTTACTTGATTATCAAAGTCAGAATTCTGATTATTGATGTTTTTTTATTAATCTAAGCACATGGAAGCTTGAGGTTTCTACGTTTGTACTGTTTTTTGCTAAATTTAGAAGAGTTTTCCTCATTTCGTCAAGATGTGTTTGGTAAGCCTTGGAGCAACATTCATATAACATGGACGTGGGACCTTCTCGTTTTCACCTATTTAGAACCATAAACAAGTTTCTCGATGATTAGATTCGATGCTGCTTAATTTCGATGCCAAGTAACTGCAGTTCTAGTTCTAGCCACAAAGTCCTAGGAAACAAAGATTTTCAAACAGATTTTCTACTGTCGGGTCAAAGAATTGAACATGAATGGCAGTCTTGTTGAAAAGTAGTGAATTAGCAACTATTTTGTTTTAGTTTATTATTATCATCATTCATTGATTTTTTAATTAAGTTGTAAAAAATTTATTTGACTTACTTATTGATGGTTCCTTGTATAAAAAATGACTTATATTTTACCGGGTTTTAAAATGTAAGGATATGAGAAATAAATTATTTTTAATTAATCTTCATGTAAGGAATAATTATTACTCATGTTGAAAAAACAGAATCATACAAAAAAATCAAGTAAAATTCTGAAATAACATCTTTCAAAGAGCAAACACTAAATGAATTTTCATTTAATGATATATATTTTAATTTCTTTTTATTTAAGAACAGCATCGTTGCCGCCCCTAGTATGGCCATCGTAAAACAATCGTCCTTGCTCATTATGAGTCAGTTAAAATCAGTTGTTACTAAATTAATGAGTTTAATCGATTAATAAATTTCAATAAATAAGCTGTAATTTATTATTTAATACATCAAATTAAAGTCTAGATCCACAATATGGACATGACATTTTAATTTAAACAACAGTCAATACCTTTTTTTAATTATTTTAGAAATGTATTTCAGAAACTGAGAAATACAGTATAACAAATGTATGTTTCTATAATGGACAGTAAAAACTTCGAAGAGTATACTTATATTGCAGTTCTTATAATGTATTAAAATATACGAATTCACAGAAATGCAATAAACAATTTCTAAATATGAAAGATTGCATTCAAATTGCAGGAATACTTGACTCTGATTTTGAAGCACAAAATGCTTTTCTAAGAACAGCCAGTAAATGATTTTCAGAATAATATATTGAAAAAATTCACAATTTCTATTGCGAAATCTTTTATATTTTCAAAAGCCCATTATTAAAAAAACAATGAGCTTTTAATAAAATGAATGATTTGGATTTGCAGAATAAATTGCAGCTGTACCATTTTTATAAATTGCTTATATAAATTAAAAATAAAACAAAGGCAGTCATATTTCAGAAATAAATTATTGAAATTTATAAAGGATATATGATGTTGCCGAAATGACGGAATGAATAAAAATTATGATTAAAATCTGATGCAAAACACTGCAAGAATAGAATACAAAAAGAATCTACCTTTTGAAAAATAACTGCAATCAAAGGGACTTAGGAATAAAGAACAATTACGAGATGTATAATAGAGATATTTCTAAATGTTATTTTAAAGTTATATTTGAAACAAAAGTTAACGATATATTTTAGATATGTTTTGCAATTTCTACATTGTTAAAAATTCAATAAGATTTGGAATTGGATTTTATTGAAATGAAAAATTCAGCTATTCATGTTAATTATATTTATACAAATTTTACAAAATGCATATTTTAAAAGATATGAAGCAAATAATGAAAAAAATAATGCAATTTATAAATTATATAATATTGCAAAAATACAGGAATGAATAAAAAAATACATTGAAATCTGATACATAATTCAGGTTTTGAGTAATATTACTGGAAAGAAGCAATCGATTTTATGTCTAAGACTCATTACTGAATAACGACCCTTCCATATATCAATGAAAACCTGCTCAATTTCCGTCTTAAAAAACTGTCATAAAGTAACGATAGATGCCTTCATTCGGAAAGAAAAAAAAGTAACTTGAATATTCTACCCATCAATATCTAGCTCAATCACCGACGTAATTTATTTCATTTTTTTTTCTCAATATTAACTACCATAATATCGGTTAATGTTAAAGTTACCAATTCCATTTTGTATTTCCTTTTTGAAATATTAATTTTACTGTTTAAATCGACTGTTTTTAAACCGGAGCATTTAAGAAGTAAAAATTTGAAATAATAGAATAATAGTAGTAAACAGATGATTCTTAATTCTGTAGTAAGGATGTTAAGTATTATGTTATGTTGCTGAAAATAATCTTGCTTTATTCAAACAATTTCTATAAGTTTTTCTATAAGTGTTTCTATATTGCTTTGATCAATATGAACAGAAATTATTTTCTCTAATTGCGCATTATATATTGCTAGGTTATTTAGAAAGAATATAAAGCTATTTAAAACTATTGCCTTCGACAATCAATGCATTCGTCAGGAAAATAAAGAACAGATAACATTTCACGAGCGAGAATAATTGAGAAAAAATGATAAATTAAGTATTATTATTTTGAGACTATTTATTACAGGTTTTATTTATTAGAGATTTTGATAAAGTTAAAATGATTCACAAAATGTTATGGAAATAATATGAAAATATATTGGAAAAAAAGTGAAACCTTAGTACATATATATATGTTACTTACATAATAATGCATTTAATAACAATAGGATGGAAATTTTTGTCTGGAGACTAAAATATGTTACTGAACTTTAGGAGAAAATATTCTCTTATATATGAAGACAGATTGCTCCCATTTTTAAAATTTAATAATAAAGCTTATGGAATTTAACCAGTTGTCATCTATTTCAAATCTGTATGAAATTCCTTTTTTTTTAATTTAACTACAGGGAATATTTACACTAATTTTCAAAAAAGTATGTTTAAATATAAGAATTTTAAAATCGAATTTTATAAATAACTAAGGTTTTATTCATCCTGTAATGTTTGTAAATTTTGAAGGCATTCTCTTTATACTGTAATAATTAAATGAAAATTTCGAAAGATTAAAGATTTTAAATGGAAATTTTACAAAATTTCATAATTATCAAAAGAAAATACAAAAACTTAAAGAAATCAATCAAATGAAAATTACTTTAATTTGTTAAATATGAAAGTAATATATTCGTTCTTTTCTTAATGTTTCAAAGTATTTTTCTGATTTGTACAAGGTGGCCAGAAATAAAACACCCCTACTCTGACCTCCATGGATATCGAACTACTCAGTGTAAAGGCTCAAAATTTTGTACACATACTATTCAAAATATGGGGAAACGGATTTCACGAAAAAAAAATTAGTTCCTGAAATCACCGATAGGTGGCGCTGCACAACTGGAACTATGATCAAAAGACACAAATAATAATAAAAATTAAAATGTTTATGCGGAATGGAATGCTTCCATGCTTCCTTTTTAATTTTTCTGCCCCTTATGGAAAATAAAAATAGTAAAGAAGCTAGAACTCCCGTTGTAACTGCAATTTCATACTGTAACCAGAAAAATTTGCATAAAGCATGGTTAGAAGCCATGTTCTGGGTATAAAAGAAGTTAAAAGGTGGGGAATGTCATTCTTATTAGTGATGGCTGTCACGCTTCCAGAACGCGCTTTGCTTGTGAAGTTGTTTTACGAGAATAAAGGAAATGCTCCAGCAGCACTTCGAGAGTTTCGCCGACTTAAGGATTTGCGTAAGGGACCATTGCTTCCACAAGCTTTCAGGAGAATGATCGCTCGATTCGAGGAAACTGGACATTTTGGAGTTCAGCCTGGTCGAGGACGCAAACCGGTTCGTTCAGATGTCGTTGAAGATGTTGCCACCGGTATTGTTGAACAGTCAATGGATAATGTTTTAGGCTGCAGTAGTGCACGTGCAGTGTCACGACACTTGGGTGTTCCCTATAGCACAGTGTGGAACGTACTCAGAAAAATGGTGCATTGTTTCCCGTACAAAATCCGCCCTAATCAACAATTGCTGGCCACAGACAGGGAGATGCGACTGACCTTTGCATTGACATTTCTTGCTAGAGTTGAAGTGGATGCATCGTGGCCGTGGCAGATTCTGTGGAGCGATGAGGCCCATTTCCACCTCAGTGGAACAGTGAACACCCATAACTGTCGCATATGGGACACGACAAACCCCCGTACCTTCCAAGAGATTCCACTCCACTCACCGAAAGTTACAGTCTGGTGTGGATTCACAGCCACATTCATCCTTGGACCGTTCTTTTTCGAAGAGGTTACTTCCAATGGCCTTGAGACATGTACCGTGACGGCCAACAGGTACAAAAGGATGCTCGAAACATTTGTTGTACCCCATTTGCAGCAGCGCCAATGCCTTGACACCATTACTTTTATGCAAGATGGAGCACCTCCACACATTGGACTCCCTGTGCAACAGTTTCTTCGCCAACATTTCACCACTGACAGAATAATCAGTCGCGCGTTTCCGACAACTTGGCCATCTCGTTCACCGGATCTTAATCCGTGTGATTTTTGGCTTTGGGGACACTTAAAAAACCTTGTTTATCGAGAACGTCTGATAACCTTGGCAGATTTGAAAGAGAGTATCAGTCTGCATGTGAGAAGCATCTCAGATGACCAGTTACGATCAGCAGTTGAACAAGCTGTCCACAGACTTCACATTTTACATCTTCAGGAAGGGAACCATATTGAGCAGCATTCCCTGCATCGATAACGTCCTTGTTTCATGTATGCTTGGTACTTTCAAATAAAATGTGTTTAAAACGTGTTTTTGTGTCTTTTCAGCATACGTCCAGTGGTACAGTGCCACCTATCGGTGATTTCTGGAACTAAATTTTTTTTTCGTGAAATCCGTTTCCCCATTTTTTGAATAGTATGTCCACAAATTTTCAAGCCTTTACACTGAGTAGTTCGATATCCAGGGAGGTCAGAGTAGGGGTGTTTTATTTCTGGCCACCCGGTATATTAAGATATTCTTGAATGAGCACTTTTATGAATTTGTATATATTTTCCATATTAAATATCAGTTTTTCTGCGTCTCTTTGAGAAAATGATTTATTTTCATATTTCCTTGTAGAATTCTATATTTCAAAAGTATACCATAATTTTCTACGAAATAGTGTTCGATGAAAAATGCTCAGTTTATCAAAATTATCAACCAGTAAAATTTTCGTTTTTTACAATGCCATGTATTGATATGCTAAATATATATATATTAAAAAAGGAATATAATTTCATTTTTATAACTTCTCAGATTATTACTTAATTGTGTAAATATATGTAAAAGGTTTACATTTTTTATTTTTTATCACCATAAATATTGTTTAGAACATGTAATTTCACATTTCCGATCGAATAATGACATCATAATAAGGCTTAATTTATAGGCATTTGCATTGAATGGTGTAAGGATCTCGCATTAGTGATTCCAGAAGTTGGCAATGAATTTGGCTACAAAATGGATACTTATTGTAACTTCGGGAATTTTTCGATCCGTCCATTAGGAACGGAGATTCGTCTATATACACCTTGATTGACCCAGAAGCTTCAATCCCATCATCCCGGTAACTATAAAAGGTAGGCTCTCTCAAACTGGAATTGAAGTAATGAGTCGTAGCTAAAGCCAGAAGAGACAGAGGAGTATTTCAGCCGCCTACACAGATCGCAGATTGAAGCACCGAGAATTTCTTACCAACCGAGTCCTGTCTGGCCACTTTTTGTGCTGTGGAAAATGTTACTACTTGTGGGCTAATGCCGTTTTTGTGAGCTGTTGTGTGTTCGTTTCGGCTATAAATATTTGCCACCTTTGTGCGGAACTGTCTTTGTATAAATAAGCCCACATTGCTAATTATGTTTTTCACACCATAAAACCACTAAACTAAACGAACCCGAAGGAGATGAAATTTGAAACCATGTATTATTGTTAGAACTCTTAATAATGGCTAACTAAAAATCAGATAATGGAAAAAAATTTAGAGAGAATTAAAAAGTGTACGATTTTAATTACATTTTTTTTTCATTTTTATGTAGTAATATAATGGGAATTAAAAAAGATAATATATTTTCAGTACATATAGTAAAGTTCAAGTTAATTTTTTAAAACTAAAAAACAAAATAAAAAAACATGGAGCCAGAGAAACCTTGACAAATATAAATAATTATATTCAAGACAAGATATTTCCTTCTTTGCATATTCTTATCATCTCTTCTCTAATTCCAAAAGTCAAACATGTCAGCGCATTAAAGCATAGCCACGCCATTCTGTCTTTTGCACATTATCTAACCCCCAAATTGAAGGAAGTGCAGAAAAAATGTCGAATCACTCTTCATATCACAGGGATGATGTATTCACCGATTAGACGGTGGCAACACTCAACTGGGTCATCATTACGTGCAGCTTGCGTGCCAGATACACTCTTTTGCTTGAAGATGACTGAGAGCAGTGAATAAGAATTCTTTTAATCAGATTTTGTGGAAATCCCAGACGCCGCAAACGAGATTAAAAATCAGAAAAAGAAGAAAAATTGGGGGACGAGTATGAATACTTAGTTCTTTAAAATGGTCTGAGTCATTTAAAGCTATGGTTCCCGTTGTTCTTTTCAGGACCAGAAGGGACTTGGTTTCTAATGACGGCGACGTCAGGATTTAGTACTGATTTAACATTGCTGTTGGCAGTGAGTAAATATGATGAATGGTGCATTTCTGAAGCCGGTATGCAAGACACTTTTTGAGACGGAAATTTAAGTTAAGGACTTGGATCTCTTTTGCTTGTATTGTAGGAGATAAAAATGCGATAAAGAATGGTATAGTAAATTGCACTGTGTGCATTCTTTATCATTCGGCGACACAAATTTTTGGGTTGCAACGATGTGCAATATATCATGGCAGGAAAATACAGGAACGTATTAAGTGGAGTAGTTCCTCGAATATTTTATCGGGCTATTTGCTACATCTATGTTTTGAAACTTTAACTTTATTGATTATACCAATTGATCCAAAATCCTTGTTAATCTTCTATAAAATGTAATTCAGCTCCTATACAAAATATTGTGTTACGTAAAATTTAGAAGCGTGTTTCAGCGATAATCTTTAAGAATCTAATGCGATAAGAATTCGCATAACATGAAAGAAACAGAACATTGATTGATCATAAATTCATATGTATTCAGTTTAGGAAATCTACAATATAGTATTAAATTGCAACAAATAATGCATATTTCTGAATATATTTATCACAAGTCCCTTTTCTAAATCTTCACAATTTCCATTTCCAATTATCCATTTGGGCGGAGGAAGTAATTTAATTGTTATAATTTAGCTCAGTTTTACGGTGAAAGAATTTTAAAGTTTAATATTTTCACGAATGTATAAATTATTTCAACGTAATGCATTATCTATTATAAATTCACACCCAAGAAACCCTTAAAATGATAACTATACATCAATTATGCTTTCAAATATTAAAATTACCTTGCTAGCATTAATTTTTTAATACAAAGAAAACATTGCATGATCTCAATAAATTTACCTTAGCTATTTTTTATTACATTATTCTGATATAAAAAATATACTAATTATGAAAATAGTACTTATATGTATATTAAATATGCATTTTGAAATTGTATTGAATTATGTTGTAAATCAATGATATTTTGTTAGGACATGCTGGAGATTCAGGTATTAAGCTTTGTATTTAAAATTTTAACCCCGCATAAATTTATGATTCAATAGAATTTCACAAAATCCTTTTTAAAATTTCTCTAAAAATAGAAATATTTTATTTGAAAAATTATCTATTTCTACACAAGATTCGGTTACTCTTAGATTACGATATTTTTTTTAAAAAAAGTGACCTTGAATGTACTGTAGTATATGTATAGCCCAAAACAGAAATAATTTTATCTTCTTTGATTTGATAATTCTCCTAATATATGGAGAAAAACTGTGATATGTAAATTCAAAAATAAGACGCCTTTTTAGTCCTTTATTATTTAAAAATCATTTTCTGAAAAATTAGCTTTGGCTTTCGTCAATATTTCCTTTAGTGAACATCATGATGGGAAGATTATAAGTTGAATAAAATATTGTGATAAACTATGCTTTGCCTATCAAGAATGGAAAAATAAATAAATAAAAATGTATATGTTATATTTAAGCAAGTTTCACCCGACTAACTCATGAACTAAATAACACCTTACCACGATATGATTTTTAAACTCTAATCAGATATATGTAATTTAAATAGAAATGTAGCTAAATATTTTTTTATGTTTATTTGATTTGTAGAGTTATGTTGTTGAGCGGCATCAAAGTGATTAATATTTCATTTATGTTAGATTGCATAAACTAGTTTTTAAATCATTTTTTTTAAATAGTTGGTGAAGTAATATGATGACTCTTCTTTCATAAAATGCAAATGATTTTTATATCATCAGTATAGTTAAACATATATAATCCATGCAAATGCTGATAAATTTACATACCCTAGACTCAATGTATATGAATAATGTTCCATAATCCCAAGATTTCATGTAAGAAAACTAGATTCAGCCAAAATTTTAATTTTATCATCAAAACAAAATCTTATGCATTTTGGTCTTGCATTAGCTTATTTCTCATTTTATTGTCATTATGATTTCGACCATTTTGAATTTTAATAGCTGCTTTCATCCATTAATCATAGAAATTCTAATAAGATATTTTATTTTATTTTTACCAATGTAGAAAAATTGCCATTATATATTAACAGATCTGCTTGGATTCTGAAATGTTTGTTTCATTGCGCAATATTTGCTTCAATGGGAGGTTGGGCTTATAATCACTTTGGTGTTATCTATGCTACTAATAATAATTAGAGAATAAAAACACGACAAAATATTTAAAAAAAGACAACTACGAGTCAGAAAACTAGCGTGTTATGTCTTTTTTTGACTTGTTTAGTTACTAATATTTTTCAGGAAACTAAGTTACTATAATGAAAGTAATGACGAGAAAAAATAATTGTAATGAAAATAAAAAGGCATAATAGTGGCATATAACCAATAAATAAAATTTAGCTTTGTTTAATAAGTAGGGGAATTTGTAATAGCATATTTGGAATAAAATTATTTATGTGTTGAGATTGGATGTTAGGTCTTAACAGCCAATAGAAAATAATAGCTGTTGATTTGAACATGATTTTTTTTAATAATGGATAATCTTTATGTTTCTAAATATTATATGATTCATCTTTATCAAATTGAATGTAACCTTATTTTTACTAGAAATAATTGAGACACGGTGTGCTTATTTATTGATAAAAATTAATCCAGAGAAAACTATCATATGTTATTAAGCCTCATATACTATATGTGTTTTCATAATAATGTATTAAATGCTTTCAAAATAGTAGACATCTAAACAGATTCACTTTTTAACGAAATATAACTACTGTGATGGAACAATATCCATATATATGTCGGGTAAAATATATTTAAGGTACATATCGATCTGAAAAATGTTATGAAAGGGTTCCAATTTCTGTAGAGTTCCCTGTAGAATTTTATTACACATACATAGACGCGCTGTGTACTTTTTATACTATAAATATATGTGAAAGATAAAACAGCTTTATATAAACCTATTACGGATATTATACTTTGAAATAATTATATGCAATAATAATAACACTAATAAATTAAATTTCTTTTTTAATTGATGAGTGTAATAATATCAACTATCTTAGAAACTAATAGTCACATCAAAAAAGGATTCATATTGTCTAAAATGTCTCAAATCAATGTCTTTCTGGAAGGAAAAAACTTAACAACCATACGAAACAAAGTCTTGTAAAATCTTACTAATTTTAACATATCCTAGAATTATATGCCAGCTTATAAAAATAAAACTTTTGTCTCATTTCCTAATATAACGTTATTTTTAAATTATAAAATCTTTAAAAAAACACTATCAACCTTTATTTGGTACTTCATTGTGTATGAATTATTTCCTGCAATTCTCAGAAATAAAAGAAATCCAAACAAGATCCTTTTACTTACTATCCACATGTTCTTAAACATCACTATGCAACTGGATAATTTATTTTTTAAGAATTAAATTAGCAAAATAATATAGCAACTTGCGAAATATATTACAAATTACTCTTAGTTCAAAAGCATATGTCAGGCATATACAACAGGGCATAAATATTACACATATATATTAGGAATGTTTTGTTTATTTTTAAAATATTTATTGTAGAATGGTTTTGTTAGGGCAAACTTTGTGATGTATCGCTCCATGCACAAAAGTGTAGATAATAGATGCTTTTCTTGAAAATTTTAAAGTAATACTTTAAAGTTTCTTCATTGTATTATCTAAATATTTCCTTCCAACCTTTAACTATAATTTCGGAGTTTTGTCAAATAGGTTAGGTCACTATCTTAAGAATTTGCACAAAACTTTTTAGAATTTATTCTACTGGAAACATATCCAAATGATTTTTTTTTCATTTAATGTCTTCTAAATTCTGAAAAAAAAATGAAATCAATATTTTAAAATCCCTATTTCTGATTAATATTCAAAGAATCCGAATGATTTCTGATAATCTGTTTTTATCTTTACTCATCAAATAAGTTATGAATATTATTTGGTTTGAAAATTTAAATATTTTCTTTTAAATGTCATTACATTTATAAATTATTTGCATCATGAAAAGAAAAGCGTATGTAATTAAAAACTAAAACTAATGAACATAAATTCTGATTTATTTTACAATTTTTAGTTTTTTAATACATTTTTTGTGAAAACAACAAATTCTTGCAGTGACACTAAAGGAATTAAAATTTAATTCATATCTGTTATTCATATTTGATTTTATACAATTACAGTTTTATCAAGATTTTACATAATCATTTTTTAAATTTGAAACTACCAATTATTAAAATATTTAAGTTTTGAAATTACCAATTATTAAAATATTTACATTTATTTATCCAAATAAATGCCTTTTTGGTAAATACATTTTTTTTTCCAATTTCACCTTTTTTTTTTTTTTTCATTTTATCGGATAAAATGTAATCACGCGTAAGTTACGAAGCAACGAAAACGGCAGTAGCATTGCAAAGATAAAATAAAAATAAAACAAGCTTAAATCAAACAGAGAAAATAAATTTATTTGAGCAAGAGAATTATTTCAACAAGGTCTTTATTTAATTCTTTCTTCCATCCTCTATTCAGTTTTGTAAAATGAATTAATTTAATATTTATGCTTCAAAACACTGAAGTTTCTGAATTTATGCTCAATTTGATAATTATTCGCGGGTGCATTTATTTTTATAACATTCTTAAATAAAATTATTTCAAGAAAAATGAAAAGTTAATTATGTTCAATAGTAACAAAGTATATTTGAGTTTCCGTCAGCTTCAGAAAATTTAGATAACTATTTAATAACTGGTTATTTTATCTATATGAAACAGGATAAAAAATGAATAAAATCTTATAAAGTGTAAAATTTAATTTATTGAGCAAATATGATTTATATCTTAACCATTCCTAAATATATTCAAACAATGTTTTCATACTAAATTATATTCATTCTTTCATGTGCGTTTATTCTATGATAATGTGTTCAAAATACACTCATGTCCAAAATTAAGGTCGCAAACATAAAATCTGTGAAAAATGAAAAACTATTCACTGTGTTGCCACGAAATTTGGCACAGAGGAACACTACAATAGAAGAAAGAACATAGACAAATAACAAATTGGAAAAGATTTTAATTGGGAATTAAGAAATAGGGTATATGAAAAAGCGTTATATTATGAATCAGAGAAAAAGCATTTATCTCTGGAAAATCAGTCTAATATGGAGTGTGATCACTTTTCACAGCTATACAGATTTCTCAACGAGTTTTCACACTGTTTTTGATTGTAACAATAAATGCCCCTGGCAACAAATCCCACTCTTCGAAAAGCGCAACTTTAAACTTTTAAAGGGTATTAAGAGGAGGGTTACGCTGTGGAGTGGCTCTTCCAAGACCATCTCAAACATTTCCAAGTCCCAAACATGTCCAATAGGATTGAGAATTCAAAGACCTCGAGGGTCAATTCATACGTCGAATATATTCTTCAGGAAATTCATCAACGATCTGGGTGTTGTGTGGAGGCGCATTATCATCTCTAAACATGAAGTCTAGTCCAAAACCACAACCTCACATAGATTTCAAAGATCTCGTTCTTATAGAGATGTGCATTGACAGAATCAGCATCGAAGACTACAGCAGTGCACAACTGCCCAACATTATGCCACTACAGACAAGGATTCCTCTGCTACGAAGTCTATCGATTTCTTTTACGTAGGAGGGATGAAAGCAAGATCTTTGCTTTCTCCAAATGAAGATTCAATGAATGTCACTCTGTGTGGTAAATCTCGATTTATCATTGAAAAAAACGGTCTCCCATTTTTGCTGTTCCTAAAACTGATGTGTTCGGCCACACAGAAACTATGCTTTTCTGTTGGATGTTGTTAAATAAACGCCCTCAATTGGTCGCCGGACATAAAGGATTCTCTCAGCTAAATGTCTGTATACTGTTTGTCTGGAAATTTTTTTCCTGACGCAGCAGCAAGGTCACGAGCAAGTTTAGGAGACTTTGTATGCCTATGCCGTAGCGAAGATAATAGCAAATAGCGATCCTGTTCAAGCGTTGTTGCATCCTTTGCCGGCCTTCCTGGTTACCGTACTACTTGTTTGGAATTGATTACACAACCTGAATACCATTTCTGTGCCAATTGTAACAATCGGGCCACCTCAGCTCTTCATTTCAAGAGATCGTCTAAATGATTATAAGAGCTCATTATTACTGGAGAGAGGTTAACTTTTTATTTAAAAAATGCAACATTCTCGAAATTGAAGGGAAAAATTCCAGATGCCTAAATGGCCTAATTACAGTAGTTCCTCAAATACTAATCTAAAGAACATTTTTTCCCCTATATAGTGTTATATCCCTAATATAGTGTTAGTGGTCCTTCATAATATATAAAATATAATTTGCTTAAATTTTGCTCTCAGTCATTTAGAATTACTTTCAAAAACATTTTTTGACCTTATTTTTAGACATGAGCATACATTAGAATATACATATGCATGCGACAACTACATTTTATATAACACTATTGATTTTAGCATTGAAATTCAATTTATATGGCTGAATTATAAACATATGTCCATCAATTTCTTGAATATGAAGTTAATGAAGAATTAATAAATATAAAACATCAATTCAGTTTGATATAAGCCCTTTCTTATATATTTTTTGTATGAGTATCTTTTGTGTATGAAAAACGAGATAAGTGGCTGGCAGTGATTTAACTTCCATTCCTACACACATAAATGCTGGATTCCAGGCTTTTTCGATTGAAGTAATTCAGGTTGTATCCAGGTTCATAGTGATAAAGTAATTTATCACAATATATAAAAAGATAATTCATCTCCTTATTATTACTAACCATCATAGATAGGATGGTTTCAGATATTATACTACTTTCAGAACATTGGCGCGGAAATATCGTGCAACGTCTTTATTTGCAAAAACAAGGTAAAATTTATTTCTTATTAATTTCATTTGCAAATATGTTGAAACTCCTTTGTCCTCATTGTTATTCTTCAAAATAAACAAATAAATAAGCAAATAAACAAACCCATACCAATCAAAAGAGTAATCCCCTTTCTGAACTGGAAGTTGCATTTTATGCACACTGAAATCTAAATTTATTCAAATAAGATAAATAAAATTTCATTGCCAATAAGGTTTATATAATCTAAATTTATTATGTAAATTAATTGCCAAAAATTAGAATGTTGGTTTTTTTTCCGAAATATATAAAACAAACATGTTAAAGAATTTTTTGAAAGTTAAAACTAAGCAATATCTTTGATATTCAATTTCTAGTAATTCGGGTAATTTGTAATTACTCGAAATACTAGAGAAATCTCAATACTCAATTGATAACAAATTCTAGAGTGATTTGTTATTGCTCGACTCTTGTCCCGATAAATCTCTAATAAAGTGGTATAAGCTGATTTCAGAATTATTTCTCTCGTTTCTTTGTGGAAACCATCCAAAGTAAAGACAATAAATTTAATTAAATTTTTTGACAGTTACTTTTGCATATATTTGATACTTAAATTCA